>BGPR01000332.1:200380-438874 GCA_013235015.1 Araneus ventricosus | reverse complement strand
AAAACAAAATATGTTGATTTTAAGTTGAATTTTTAATTTTTTACAAGTATTTAGTTTTAATATTAGTTTACTATCCCGAGTTATCTCGGGCAAGTAAAAAAGAAGTTAATTATTAGTCATTGTATGATAGTTTTTGAAACAAGGGACAACACAAAGTGATACCTGACATTCTGTACACTGGTATCTGGTCCCTTTTCTTACTGGTTTACCTCTGGAATCTCTTTTACGGGAGCATAGAGTACACTGTCTCGTTGGATTTTATTTTTTTTCAGTTGCAGGAATAACATCTTGAAAATGCCTTGAGGTTAACCTGACTAATCACTATCAGAAAAATCATCGCTTTCGCTATCTTGCTTCATCGCCATTATTTTACTTTTTTCAAAGCAACTATCCTTCTTTATACATTACTAATCCACAAGTTGACGTATACTATACAATAGGGAAACACATGACCAGTCCCGCCAAAAGAACCGCGAAACCAATAAAACTTGGCAAACTGCCAATGAAAGCTGAATATTTCCTTTCATTTCCTCCAGGCTGAGTAAAACCGTGATAAAACAAATCGTACTGGCAAATTCTGCTTCGCCCGAGTTTTCTCGGGATAATAATTAACTGCAATATATACGAACTCGGGATAATCAGGCAAGCTGTTAACTGACTCGAACTAGTTATACTTTCCTGTTTGGGAGTTCTATGCATGTATATCCATATTCCTTGTTTTAAAAAATTAAGGTTATGGCATTTAGACAAGTTAATCTTCCTTCCCCTTTTTTTTTTTTTTTTTTTTCATTTATTATATGATGGCTATTATTTGCTCTGATTTCAGTCAATAAATTTATTGTCAAACTGATTTTAAATTAATCAACATAAAATGTCCCTATTGTCCTTTTTTCTTCTGTCCCTGATATCCTTATGTGTGTTTTTTATAAAAAAATGTTTAGTTTTTTAAATTTTACATTTTATTTTTAACACAAAGATTAGTATGTAAAAAAGCTTTTGTAAACCAATGAATGCAAATTTATTAATGATTTATGGATCCATTACTTCTTTTTTCCCCCATATGTGGAGATTGCATAAATAATATCTGTTAATCATGTTGTCATTGCTATTTTTACGAATTTTTTTGAAACAGTCAATAAAATGCCTAAAATTTTAACTCAATAATTGAATCAGAAGTGATTTAATTTTCAGAGTCAGTAAGTGATAATGAAACTGCCTGAACATTTTTTTTTTCAGTTTAGAATTGTATAAACGAAAGGGGGTTTTTTTTTTGCATAATTTTTCTGATATTTATTACTATATTTTATTTTTTTAAATGAATTATTTCTATTTTTGTGGTTTTTTAAGAATTAAGGTGCTACCAGAAATCTTCTCTAATCAAATGTCTACCATTTTAAAAAATTGTTTTAAATTTTACAAATGTTTTTCTTTTCAGATTCTGATCCAGATGATGATAATTCAGACAGTGATGATACAGAGCACTCACATCCCGAAAGTATAACCGACGGTACTTCAACCTCAGGCCATAAGCGAAAACATTCCTTTGATGAAGACAGTGAAGGTAAGAAAAAAGTACCAATATAATTTGCATTACGTTTTTAGCTGCAATTACAAAAATGCATTTAATGTTATCATTCATCAAAATATTTTTCCTTTTCAGAATTTTTCATTTTAATAGTGTTTTTGATGAATATCAAAAATTATATATAGATATTTTTAGTCTGATATTTGAATTAAAGTTTTTTTTTATTAATCAGATAACCACTGGATGAAGGATTCTTGTAAGACATAAATTTATTGTTTTAATTTTTAACAAATTGTAAATAAGTTATCTTATACTCTTTTTTTTTTTTTACATCTTTTATCAACTGCTCTGGTTAATTTTTTCCTTTTGTTTTCTAGGGATTTTTTTTTTAAATAAATGTCTTACATTTGATATTTTCTAGAAAATATTAATATTCATCAATGTTCAGAAGAATCTAAGGTAATGTTTCTGTAATGACCCATATACAGTAGAACCCCACTAATCTGAAATTCCAGTTAATCCAAACCGATTTTATTTTCGAAAATTATGTGTAAATGAAAAGTTTACCCAAAAAGATTTAAATATACGTACTAAAAACAAAAAAAGTACTTTTTCAGTATGCATAATTTTGTACACATTGAAGAAACTAATGCAATAATTCAAGGATCACATCTACATGTATTAAAAACACATTACATTAACACATCACATACACATTTACATTAACGATCTTTTGGGGTGAAAAAATTTGTCAGATTTGTTTGAAGAAGTGATGTTATTCTCGACTTGGAAGCAATATTATGCCAATTTCTCATAAACATAATGTCTGTTGATGTCGCATTTTCACTCTGCTCTATATATCATAGTGCTATTTCTAGCGCATTTGCAGCTTCAGAATGGAAAATGATAACATTCTCTGGCTCAGCAGTTTCTTCTAGATCAGAGTCATCTTGTGGCTTCTGAACTAAAGAGATGACTTCTACATCTGTATATAACTGATTAGCTTCAGTATCGCACGACAACTACTCAGTTGCAGTGTGTTCAGTTGCGTCTTCACAGCTTGGGATACATTTGATAAGCAGAAGAATTTCGTTTTTGTTTGCTTCTCCCTGTTCAACTTTGCTAGAATCAGCTAAACTTGGCCATAACTTCTTCCACGACTTTGCTGAACAATTTTGTGTAACATTGTCCTACGACTTCGATACCCAATAAATTACATCTTTTATTGTGACATTCTTTATAAGTTGCAGTACAGAGTCAGAACTACAATCGATTCAAGAGATAGTAGTAGTGAGTACTTATAACTTGCATTTTTTTTTCGCGCACATCTTTTTCTTTTCTATTTTCATCGGAATTTCGGGTAATCCAAATTTTTTGTAATCCGAACAGGCACCGGTCCCAATTAGTTCGGATTAGCAGGATTCTACTATGTTTTTATAATTTGTGAAAAAATTGTGTGTATAAACGTACTGTTCTCTTCCTAATGTCATAGATAGTTATTAAAATTTTATTTATAAAGATTTTAAAAGAATTGGCAAAATATTTCTGAATAATTGCATGGACTTCGGTTGTATAAAACAAGAATATACATTATAGTAGTTTTATTTTTGTGTATAAAATTTGTATAATTTTAGATGCACATATTTCTTATGTCAGTTTCACAATATGCTAAAAGATTCTTTTTTGTCTGAAATTATTCATGCAATGAGTCTAAGGTATTTAAAGTTGTACAGGTGGTGCAGTGTGCAATTAAGGCAATTTTGTTTAATACTCTTCCCCAATTATCCTCTCAAAGTATGGTAACTTTGTCAAGTCATATCTCATATTAACTTTTCTGTGCAGATCTTCCATGTGACAACAATGCATGTTGCATTCTAGTACCCACAATGCATTCTAGATTTGGGATGTTCTTGTTAGATGAAACTTTAATTTCTTCTATCTTCACATTTGCATACCCTTTGATTAAACTGCCTGAAAGAATTCTGGCAGAAATGTAAACAGAAACCGCCCGCCAAACCAGTCTGCCGAGTTGAGTTGCAAACCAGAGCAGTTGATTTGAACCTGAATTCTTGATTGGTTCATTCATATCATGATGTCATTCCAAAATGTGGAATATTTATGTTTCTGCAAATTTGCTGTATGAGAATATATATCAGAGTTGGAGTGATGTATGTTAAGTCTCTTCTTATCAGATGACACACCAATAGATTTGAGGTGTGCTTCAAACTGACTTTTCTTTTATGTAACCCAAGTTGAATTTGTTTTCATTTGAAAATGTTTTAATAAATTATTGATTAGCTTTTTTAAAGTTTTGACTCCTGTTTTTGATCACCATGAGCTGCTGCAAAACTTTGCAATTCTAACAATTCTTTACATTGACTTCCATTATGTCCCTATGCACTTCATTCTGTAATCATCATTGTCATAGTCATAATAAATAATTCATCAAGCTAAGTAATTTTAGGCTGTAATCCAATTGTAAGTTTTTTAGATGAGAAATATTCAAGGTATATATTTTTTTAAAACTTATTATCTGAAAATTTGTTTCTTAACTCAAACTTTGCATATTTACTATTGATATGAGCTTATTCCTAACTATATTTTAAGCACAGAACGTGCATATGTTCATAAGATATGCACATTCACGTAAATTCTAATATAGCATTGTCGTATTTATTAGTTGATTTTCGTTGCTACTTTAGAAAAAAAAGTATTTATGCAGACTTCTGTTTATGTTTAGTTTTCAACTTAAACTGGTTATAATTTTTTCTCATTAGATTACAGGAATAAAAAGAAACGTGTTGTTCCTGATGAAAGAGAAGTTCAGATTCCTTTGGAACACGGGTATGAATGTTTAGATTATTCTTTCACTTCTTTAAGATAATATTTGGTATTAGATTGGTTAATTGATGCATTGTTCATTCATTTATTGTTTGAGTGAATATTTTGAAATTTTCAAAAATTATTCCCATTTAGTAATGTATTGTTCAGTATGCTAAACATATTTTCTTTTTGCGAGTTTAAAACCTGAGTTCTTTATTGACAGTTGGCGCCGAGAGACTCGAATTAGGTGCTTTAGCAGATCAGGGGTCAGAGGAGAAGTAGCTTATTATACTCCTTGTGGTAAAAAGCTTCGAAGTTATCCTGAAGTTGTAAGGGTAAGCTGTGTTTATATGCATTGCTGTTCCAAAAACTTTTAAGTATTGTATAACAATTAAGCATTTCACTTACAATGTTTTTCTTTCCTATTTAGTATCTTGTAAAAAATGGAATTACAGATATTTCAAGGGACAATTTCACTTTTAGTACCAAAGTTAATGTTGGAGAATTTCTAGAGTGTACTTCATCTGGTTCAGGACAGGTAATTAATTGAGCTTGTGAAATGTGACTTATTAAATTCTAGCTTATATAGCCTGCATTGCTCAGGATAAAAGTACTTTCATGCTTAATATTTTTAATATAAAAAATTCTTTTATACAAAACGTTATAATACACAGAATCTTTTTATCAAATGAAACCTTTTTTTTAATTGAAATGATAATATCAGTTGGACCAAAGAATTTTTTAAAACTATTGAAAACTAATTTTCTTTATTATTATATTTATATATTATATACTCCATTATTAATATGTTACAAGTATTTCAAATTTTGCTCACGAACTGAAGTATAAGAAAGGCTTTGATGGTTTTGTGACAATTAATTAAATAGTTAATTTTACATTTATAAACATGAAAATAATTTCATCCAATTTAATTAAATGTGACAATTAATTAATAAACTATTGTGACTATTAATTAATAAACTATTTAATTAATTGTCACAAAAAGATTGCCTATCATTCATAGTATTTGTGATAAAAATTTGAAGAAAATCTATTGAGTAGTTTCGATTTAAATGCATCAGCTTTGCAGAATGCTGAAAATTTCTTTTTCTTGAAAATGAAAAGTATCCATCGGAGGAAGGTCAAATTGATTTAATGTTATATGCCTTGGCAATTGAGCCAGAGGCTTGTCATTCCTTGTTAGAGAGGCTTGTCATTGGTAGGCATTTTTACTCTTCAACATCAAATTCGGATTCAACATGTTTGGAATTGTATTGTGTACAAATTATCCTTGCATTTCATTTTTATTTACAGTGAAACCTGTGTATAATGATAAACCTGCCTATAATGATATTTTCTTTGGTCTTGGCAGAATTCTTATTTACTCAATGTACAGGGTGTCTGAGAATTGTTGGACACATTTCAAAAATAAATAGTAAAAAAAAAAAACCCTAATGTTTCGACTACGGATTTTTTAAAAAAGATAGCGCATTTTAAAAGGGTATTTTCAGATAGGTAACACGCAGTTTCGGTGGTCTAGGGAAGAGGTTCCCAATCTGTGGTACGTGTACCCCTGGGGGTATGCAAAGGACTATTTAGGTATACGCAAAATCAAAGTTGGTAATGGCGGAAACAAGAAAACATAAGTGATTAAAAAAGTTACAGAATTTTATTTCTCCATGTGAATACTTATGCTATTTAATAACTGTAACACTTGATGTGTTGATTATTATGAAATGTAATTTTTAGCTGTCCTTATAAGTTTATGCAAAATTGTTACAATCTGGCCTTCATTTGTTTTTATGTTGAACTAATATTATTGTAGAAATAGAATAAAAATGTAAAGTCAAAAGTAAGTTTTGCAGATGTTATAAATTTGAGTAATTTGACTCTTAATCAGAATCTAAGCTCATTTAACATTGTTCAAACTTCTTTGCATAGACAGATGGTTGGGGGTGGACTTGATAGTAGGTGGTACGTGAAAATAAAAAAAGAGTAATGAAGGGGTACATGAGGGAAAATAGGTTGGGAACCTCTGGTCTAGGGGTCATAAATTACTAAAAAAACAAGAATTGCTTTAGAGCCATTCATTATCTGCAAAAATATTAAAACTGGAATAAAAATGAAAGCATTTATTTGTAGGGAATTTTTTGTTTGTTAATTAGATGACCCCTTCTCTACTATAGTTAAGAGATAGCAGAGAAGGGATAATCTAATTATATAGTTAAGTGTCAGTCACAGGTGACAGATTTCCATCCGCAATGGCTACTGATCAACAGAAGGCGATGCATGTTTTCTGGTTTCTTTTTTTAGTTTTTCTTGAATATCACAAAAACTCTTCAGTTTTAACACTAGATGTGAATTAACTAATTAAAGTTAAAATTCCCTACAAATAAATGCTTTTATTTTTCTTCCAGTTTTAATTTTTTCGTAGATAATGGCTCTAAAGCAATTTTTTTATTTCCAGTAATTTACGACCCCCTAGACAACAGAAACAGCATGTTACCTATCTGGGAAAGAAAAAAAAAACTTTTTAAAATGTGCTATCATTTTTGAAAAAACCCGTAGCTGAAACATTATTATTATTTTTTTTTTTTTTTTGAAAAGTGTCCAACAATTCTCGGACATGCTGTATTTTTAACCTGTTTAGAACTATAATCAGTTTTTAGACTTGCTTGTCTATAGCAGTAATTTTACCTCTTTAGAAAGCTGGTACAGTTCAATCCTGATTTTTTTCCCCTTGGAAAATAATACCATATGGTCTAGAACGTCATGAAAATCGGAGGGAGAGGGGTTTAGAAACTGCAGCCTGTTGTAGCAGGGAGATCTGGGGGGGGGGGTGTGCACAGATGTTTGTTGGTCTGTTTCTTGGTGGGCATAAACCTGATCATTCGCATTTAGCTAATTGGACAGACCACTTGTTCATAGAAATTTGCTTTTGATGTGTTAATACCTTGAATCTAGGATAGTGCGGCTTAAAACATTGACTAAAAAATATGGGATTTTTCAGTCAACGATAGCTAATTTTGAAATAAAAAGAAAAGGCCTTGAAAATGCTGTGGAAAAAATGTAAAGTGGATAACAAACAAAAATTATCTGAAGGTACAGAAAATGACGATGCTGACAATTTTCAACTGAAATTTTAATTTTGAAATTCTTAAAAAAAAGCTTAAATATAAAATTTTATTTTAATATATAAAATTGCATATTTTATATGTTTATAAAATACAATTTTATATCAGCTATTTATTTGTAAGATGATTCAATAATTATAATAAAATATGACAGTATATTAATACATGTACACGCACATAAACATTTTATGCGCTAATCTTCAAACTGTATAACGATAACCTGCCTATAATAATATATTTTCTAGGTCCCTACAATATCGTTATAGACAGGTTTTACTGTCTATAGATTCTTCATAGTATTTGTAAATAAAATTGAAGACAACCTAATCGGTAGTGTGGATTTCTATTGCATACAAACTATTTATGCATTTTACTTATATTTCATTATTGTTTAGCCTTCTAGGTTTGTCAGCAGAAGAGCTTGAACTGTGGTGCATGCACTGTTGAAAGATAGTTTTTGATTAATAAAAAATTAGCTATTTAATTAATTGCTGCAAAATCTTCCTTATGCTTCATAGTATTTGTGAGCAAAATTTGAAGACAATCTATTCAGTAGTTTGGATTTCTATGGGGATATAAAAAATTCAAATTTCTGTTTTATTTATATAATTTACTTTTCGTGAATTGTTTTAAATAAGCTCTTCAACATTGATATGGAAATTTATTTTCTTGGTAGATTTTATCTTTCCATTTGAAAGTTGATTAAGTGTAGTAATCATTGATAAAATTTAAAATAAACACTCATTGTGAATTGAATTTAAGTAATTTTTCTATCATTTATATTAATTGAATCAAATGGCTCCATTATTCTTCTCTGGCAAATAAAAAAAATATATAAATTAAGATAGTCTAGTTTAGAAATTTGCATTATATTAGCTAATACGTAGTACAAAAGCTTTACAGTTAACATTAGATAAAATGTTGGCCTTTTCAAATTGTAATAAATTATACCTCACCTTTTGTTTTTATATCTGTGGAAACTACTTTGTAAAATTATGAAAACAGAAAGTAAAGCTGACTTATTTCTCTTCTAAAGCATTATGAACTTATTAAATTTTAATAAAAGGAAATAAAAAAATACGTGAAATTTTAGCCACTGAAGCAAATGCAGAAATGAAATATGTAATTAATAATTAATTATCTAGTTATTGAAAATAAATTCAAAAATGTGAAAAATTCTTAAAATTTGCATAAGTTATTATTTGCTTAATTTTCACTACTTCTTAATTTTGAACTTGTTTATTCTTGAATTAATTAAAAAAATTTTTGCTTTGCATCAGGAGGTGTTAATCACATTAATAAAAGAGGAGTGGGCTAATTTTAAAAAGTGTAAATACAGTGGAGTCTCCCTATAACAAAATTGCTTGGTTCCAATTTAAAAATTTGTTATAGAGAAAATTTTGTTATACGGAGATTAGAGATTTTTGCAGTTATTTAAGTAAATGTTACAAACTTTTTAGTAGGTGCGATAAGTTCAAAAGTATTTAATTATGACTCTCAATTAAAAATGAAGTAATATATATATTATAAATTCATTAAAATTGTACTAATTTTTATTGTATAAATAAAATTCTCAAAAGACAATTCACCAATTTAGAGAATAAAATATACTAGTATGTACTTATGTTTATTTTACTTTAAAAATTCCGTTATTTTACATTGCTTTGCATTTCATGATGTTAAATTTTCATAAAAATTTTCACATTTTAAGAGTGAGCTACAAATAGAGTCAGGCACTTTTTCTTCCATTTGGAAACCTCTTTTAATGGTTTCGAATGATTGAAGCATTTCAGTCTGATGTAGTTTTGGCTGTAGCCTGTCTTCATTTTCGGAATCACTGTCGCTTTCCGGGCCTTTATTGCTGTCCATTAAACTGTTCAAAATCTCTTATCTGTAGGATATGAAGCAGTTAACAGTTCTACGTCCACTTCTAAAAAGTCGGAGATAGTTACATCATCTGTTATTCTTCCATTCTATTCTACTGTTTTCCATTTTTTTTCAAGTCGGCCAAGATCACATCTTCATCGTCTGAATCATTGTCATCTGTCTGATTACAGAAGTCTCCCTTTTTTAAGCAATTACAGATTGTTTTAGCAGTTACATCAAATTTCCGTATTTTATAAAGTTCTGCGATTGCTCTTCAAAAATCGATGTTTTCTTCTACTGTTTAATTTTTTTCAATTGCACTGATCATTTCTTTCAAGATTCTTTTCCTATAGTGCATTTTTAAATTTTTAATTATTCCGAGATCCAGTGGCTGCATTTTAGATGTGCAATTAGCAGGAAAGAAAATGACCTTACCATTTTTTAGCTTCTCTCCACAATCTTTTGAATGAACTGGGCAATTGTCGATTAATAAAGCAATTTTACAGTGTTGTTGTCCCATTTGCTTGTCCAATGCTTTCAACCATCTGTCAAATATTTCAGACATCATCCACGATTTTTTGTTGAATTCGTATTTAACTTCTAAAGATTTTATTCCTTTGAAGCACCTTGGAGATTTGCCAATAACAAGCATCTTTAGCTTTTCCTCGCCAGTCATGTTGGCAAATAACAAAACTGTGATTCTTTGTTTTTCTTTCCTCCGAAACATTTGTCTCCTTTAAAACCTAGTGTTTTCATAGGGAGACATTTGAAAAAGAGTTCTGTTTTGTCTGCATTAAAAATGTTCTGCTGTGAAAATTCTTGCAAAATTTCAGGTATTTTTTGCATCCAGCCGTCACAAACTTCCTCTGGCACATCTGCACTTTCCCCGCAAATTGATTTCTGTGTAAGGCCGTGTCGCTTTTTTAATTTGTCCAATCAGCCAGCACTGGCTTTTAAATCAGGAGAAACCAAGAGTTTTTGCAAATTCCACAGCTTTTTCCTGCATCAATGTTTCTGAAATGGGACAATTACAATCTCGAATTCCACGAATCCACTTCAGCATTGCTTTATCCAGATCATCATATTGACACAGTCGTACTCTTTTTTTACTTCAGACTGAAATTTGCTTCATTTTCGACTATCATTTGACGATTTTTGAGAATCGTAGAAAGTGTACTTGCTGAGATCTGAAGCATTTGCGCAACATCTTTCTTTTTAATGCCTTGATCAATTTCTTTTAAAATTCTGATTTTATCAGAGATGCTTTTTCTAGTTGTCATTTTGGGTTTCACTGAAGAACAGGTGTTGACGATACGCACACAAGGCGAAACTATCTGGTTAATTATAGTGCAAAGAAAAAAAAAAAGGTTTTATTCCATAAGAAGCGTTGCATGACTTTAGTCGAAATCTTGTTTCCGGTGTCGTGGGAGGGGGGGGACTTTGATCGCCACTTCACATAGCATTCTAATGTGATGTGTTATCACTGGAATGAACAATGCGAGTGATTCCAGAAACAGGCACATGTGAGCGAATTGGTTGCACAGAAATTAGCAACTTTCTTCAAAAATCGGGGGAAAAAAAAAAAAAACATCTGACCGTCCTCTGAAAAAATTCGTTATAGGGAGACAACCACTTCGTTAAATGGAGAATATTTTGAATGTTATTTAACATTTCAATTAAAAATTTCGTTATAGGGAGAAATTCGCTGCAGAGAGACTTCGTTGTAGGGAAACTCTACTGTATATCTTGATAATAGTGACTGAATATGATGAGTATAGACCTACACAGAAGATAATTTTCTAGACATCCTTTAAATAAACATTTAAAGTGCTTAAATATTGGAAATATTTATAACTTGCTGCATATTTAAAGATAATTTACTGCGATGTATATATAGTGTGAAAACTGTATTTTTAAATAATTCTGGCGCATTAAGCTTTTTTTTTTTTTTCAAATTTAAGTAAAAAATATTTAATACAGCAGCTAATGTAGCGTATTACTTTCATCTCATGTGCGGATAACTAATTTTTTTGGAAATTAAAAGCTGTGTGAATTATCTATTGCAATTGTATTGGTTAATTTTAATTAATATCAAAACTTATATTTACTTATTTTGATTAACTTTTTTTATGTTATAATTTCCAAAATATACTAAATGTAATAAATTGATTCGCAGGACTATGTCTTACTCAGTGAAAATGAAGTTCTTGCGAGAATAGAAGAAGCTCGTGCTCGTAAAGGTCGATTAGGTGTTCAGAATCGGAAATCATCAGCTCAACTTCGGGCTATGGAAGAAGAAGAACAACAGCGTCAATGGGAGCAAAAGCAGATGCAACATCATTTGGAACAACAAGGTAAGGGTATATTCTTGAAGTACTAGATACTTCTGGTTAGTTTTAAACACATAAAAACAAATTTAAGATGTGATTAATTAAATTTTGTTTTAATAGATATTTAGGTTCATAATTTTAATGGAATACACTCGTATATTTATTTTATTAATTTCTCTGAAGATAGTGTTTTGTAGCTTATAAAATGGTTCATTCTTATTTTATATGAAAGCATTTTGCTGATAATTATTTAATTATGTGTTCCACGATCGTATTTCTTAGCTTGTATTCATAATGTTGTATCTCTTTTTTTACACACTGTTGTTTGAACACAGTAAAATATATTCATGTATTTCTTTACTATACAAAATGTAAAGGGGAGGAGAGTAGGAAGGGTAAGTCTATAATTATTTGCTATTTCCTTCACTGATTAGGATACAGTTTGTATTCTAGTAAATTTTATCATTTTTCATTTAATATGAAAAGGTCCCATATCCACTCAACTGTGGAATAACCATAATGTTTGTAGGCACAGGGGTATGTGTTGGCGTTTAGTTAATGTGAAAGGCTCCTTTTATCACCAAATAAGAACTATCTTATGAAATATGTAGTTGTGTTATAGGGATCATGTGTTGATGTATGAAGATAATTTATCTATTCCAATACTGCGACTCTTCTGAGTTTTCTTTTGACTGATTTTGTGTCTTTTCCACTGTCTTTTCAATCTAACTTTTTTTTATTATAACTGGACAAAATATCATTATCTTTGAAAGAGGATTTTGATGGGAAAGATAGAAAGTGTTTTCCTCTCTTCTCAAGTCATTGGAGGATGATATATGTTGTCTCTTTCCATTTTTCTTTGATGTTCTATATGCTAGGCTCCCCTGTTTAGCTTTAAATTAAAACATCAATCAATGGGACGTTACGCAAGATAGAGAAGCAAATCTGTAGGGTGATTAGAGCTAACCACATATTGCTTGCAGAGAGAGGGAAATCCTAATAGTTGTTAGTGATAAAGCATCTTCATTGCTTATAATGAGAAGCCTCCTCTATTTCAAAGGTGTATACTTTCAATATTTAGTAAAAAAATAGCAAATTTTGCATTTTGTTATGCATATATTATTACTAGTTCAAATATTAATAATCTAATAAAAGAGTGACAAATTAATGACTTATATATTTGAAGACTATGAAACATTTACGTTAGAGGGACTGCTTTAATGATCAAGCCATTATATTCAGATGATTATTATTCATTTTATATGACAAATGTCCCGGCATGAATAATAAGTTTAGCATTAATAAACTTCTCTATCATAATTTAATACTTAAAAAACTAAATCAAAACCAAATTAGTTCCTAATTTATTATTTGTTATATAGCACGATCACGAGAAGCTCAAGAATCGAAGTTGCTGAGGCAGGCTCAGAGAGAACAAGCCTTAATGGCTGCTAGAGAAGAAAAACGTTTCAGAGGTGTGCATGCCTTTTTAACATTTTTGTTTGTTATCTCCTTATTTATGGTATGAATATATTATTTTGTTGTGAAAGATGTTTTTTAAAAATTTGAATTAATGCATTTGCATGGTAGAGTTTTTTTTTCTTTGAAAAAAAGTTGAAAACTTCAGTTTCTTTTTATTTATATCCTCTTTTGAGTTTTGTAAATTTAAGGTAGGGATAAGTTGTTAGTATTCCAAAAGATTTTAAGCTTAATACAGCTTGCTTTTATTTTGAGTTTTTACTTATAAAAGCATGGTTACAGTGGTAAAGATACCGTTCTGCAAAGTACAAAAAGAATGAGGAGTTGTGTTAGCAAAAAAAAAAAAAAAAAGTGTATTCTGGTACAATTTAGCAATAATAATCTTGTTTGAATGATAACTATAATCATACTATTGAACAGGAAGTGATGGAAGGTCTGAGTGATGTAGTAACTATTTCTAATGGTGACATAATTATTTGGACTATTTTCCTAACATTCATAAATGAAAACTTAATTAATTTCCTCATTTAATTTTTGTATTTTTAACTGAGTTGAAGTTGTCAACATCTTCAAAATGTTTAGTTTTTGAGCTCCCTTCCTTGATTAAGCAAATAGCCTTTTTTCTTTTCATGGGCAAATTTCCTTTTTTTTTTTCTCAATGTACAAATCAATTCAGTTTTGTGATTTAAAAAAAAAAAATTAAATGAGAATAATTCATGTGAGCTGCATCTTATTTCTGTCTTGAAATCATGTATTTTCATGAGAGTCGTAGTCTTTCTGAGCAAACATTAGTTGTGATATTGTTTTTAAGGGTTTATTAAGAAGAGTTGTATGCACATAAAAATAGTCATATAAAAAAATTATTTGATTGAGCATTTTGTGTTGGTCATTTGATCAAAATTCTTTTTATTTTAAGATTGTCCTAAAACCTTGAATTTATCTGTTCTCAGTCCATATAATTAAATGATATGCTAGAATAAGTGTGCAAATCATTCTATTTTCTTGAAAGTAAATTCTTAACTTCATGCTGTTTGTTGTCGTTAATTTAAAATTCCATTGCTTCCAAACTCTTGATTAAATTGTCAACAATGAGAAAATAATTTCATTCTTCATTTGAGGGTAAAATCAAAATGACTTGCATCAATCGTGTTTATAGTGAAATAATGCACATGTAATGTGCTGTATGTTTAATGCTCGCAGTCAACATTTCACTACTGTATTGTGTTTTCAGTGTTGTTTCGTTTTTGATATCCTAGTGTGAACCAATTGCCCTGCATTTTTGTTTTGAAATAATGACTAACATATAAAATATTTACTTAGAGCTGATTACTTCAAATAAAATTTTTTAAATTCTTTTACTAAATTTTTTTTTTTTTATAATTGTATGCATTGTTCTACTTACAGCCAGCTGTTGTTGTACAATATCTCAAATGTTTCTGATGATTTCCAAATTAAGGAAAGTTTGCTATAATGCTTGTGTCATATTTGGGTCTCATTTTATGCCTTATGACATTATTAATTGATTGTAGTTATGTAGTATACTTACTGTATTGAAGGAGAAACTGCTATGTCAAAGACAAATGTAGTACTGATTCCTCACCTATTAATATGTGCTCTCTGCCATGTGCAATTGCTGAAACTGGTTTCTCCTTCCTGTTTTTTTTTTTGTTTTTTGTTTTTTTTGTGTCTTAAAAATTATGAGCTAGAAATATATGTCATTCGCCTAATTTTACAGCATTGTCATCTGACCATTGTTCAAAATTAAGAACTCTACCTCAAAATAATCCTCATGTTGCTTCAAAACAGGATGTTAATATAACTAAACTTAGCCTAATTTTACATATCTTTTCCAAGCTCAGTGGCATATATTATCAGGGCAAAGACAAAATATTTGCATATATTTAACTTCTTAAAGCTAAATATTGTGATGATGGAGGGGGGGGGGAGATTAAAAATATTTTGCAAGTGCCATTCGCCCTAGCTGCACCATTGGCATAGCTTCAAAATTTTTTAAAGAATTGCGAAAAAACTGCTTTCAATATTATCTTCTTTATAAAGCACTAAAGAAGTTCATTTGGAATAAAGTTAATTTATATGTTTTTTTAAATATTTGTTTGGATTTCAAAGATCAGTAAAGTACCGACTATGTGAAATTATTATGTCTGGTTTATAGGTAACTGAATGTCAATTCTGTGTGCATGAAGCACTCTACCTGTGTAGCGTAAGGTTACTGCTTTGCATATGTTGAAACAAGTTAGTAGCTTGTTATTTCAAGGCAGTTCTTTTAAGGTGCTTTAAAGTATGAAACTTTTTTTTTTATATAAAGAGCAATTTGTTATCTAGTGATACTATTTCAGATACCTTGAAGAATAATTGAAGGGGGGGGGGAGGGTCTAAAATTGGTCATTTTGATATTTTAGAACAGTGATGGTGAACCTTTTTGAGAAATGGGTCAAATTTTGTTAATTATTTTTTTAATACTAGCACGTGGGTCACTAAGTCGGTGGCATCACTTGCAAAAGGAGGGGTTAAAAGGGTGCCAATAATTTGGAAACAACGAAAATTTGCTAACGTTAAATCTCGACAGTTGACACTTTTGTTTTCACTTTTAAAATTCTTTTTTAAAAAATCAGTTTCTTTTTTGTTTTATAACTTTTACTTGCGAATATACACTCCAAATTTATAGGCAACCGTCATGAGTCATACACAGGTGCAGAGATACGATAAAAATAAGTTAGTCATCGTCCACTTGAAAATATTTTTTACACTTTACTTTTCTAATATTATGGATTGTCTGTTCTCTCTTTTACGATATAAAAACTAAGTTTATAGAAATCAATGTGTGGGTCATTTAAAAAGTCTTCATGGGTGAGTGTCTGACCCACGGATCATAAGTTCGCCACCGCTGTTTTAGAATGACCATGTGAAAGCTATCACTATTTCAAAATATCTGCATAAAAGGCTTTTTAAAACTATTTAACAAAAATCATGAAGTTATTCACTGTTTAATCTGTAGTGTATAGGTGCTTAGATAATTTTTGACAAATGAAAATCATGCATATTTGCACTTTTTAAGGAACATTTTTAAATTGAAAATTATGTTTATTGTCTCAAGAGTCTGTGCCTTTTGCCATTTTATCTGTCAAATTCCTATTACCTGCTTATTTCTTTGCTGTAGTCATTTAAGCTATTTTAGGTATAACTATTGATAGTTGATTGATAAATATTTGCATGAATTTCTATGATGTTGGAAGAAAATTACTTATTTTTCTAGTAAATAATATAGAATAGTGTACATATTTTATGAAAATTAGTTTGAAGAATTTGTCCAAATCTTTTGACATTTGATATCTATTTGTGGTATTTTTTACTTGTTTTCTAAGAACACATAACAAAACTTATTATCTTAACACTTAATCATGTTTAACAATATTTCAAACCCATTTTGGAATCCTATCTTTGTTTTGTACTTATTCACCTGCTAGTTACAACACTGCCCATGCAAATATAGTAATTTGTGAAAGATTATTGTATATTTCCGTGAATAAGCCGAGAATTTTTGGCCAAATTTCCAAAACTAAAGTAGGGGGGTTGGCTTGTATATGGTTCTGCTTATCTAGCAAAAAAAAAAAAGTAGGTATTTTTCCATTACTTGGGTGTAATGTAAACGGGGTGTAGTGGAGCTGGTATGCACAGGGACGCTGTTCTGGTACTGGCTTTTTTTTTTTCACGAAAAACAAATAAGAAAAAATTGTCAAAACGTCCTTAAAACAGCATGCTTTTTGTCATCCCGGTTAGAGCTCGACAGCACTGCTTATTTTGCGACTATACCACTGGATGTAAAGTACCAAAACTTTACGTGGCACCCGAAAATAATGGAATACATAATAATTAGCACATAAAATGTTTTAATGAAATTTTAGAAAATTTATACAAAAAGAAAAAAAATTATAAAAAAAATATATGCTAATTCTAAACATTTCTTTTGCCACTCTCGAGCTTGCTTTTCATTCACGGTGAAATGCTGAGCAGTCGTACTATTATTAGAATTTTTGGAAAACGCGATCACTTGCAGCTTAAAACTTGCTGTATACGATTTCCTCTGTCCTTTCATCTTTCAGATAAAAAATAAAATGGTACAGAAAATTGCACTATCATACATCCGCATACAAGCACAGAATGACACCAAATGAATGGGGATTGGGGTCTTCTTCTCTGTGGGGGAAAATGTGCTTGCTTCAAATAAGGTTACCAGAGTTAAAACTATCTTCATTGGCACCTGACTTTTGACTGGCATCTTTGGTCCAGCTGCTTGGCAACATTTCGCCTTCATGGTGACACGTTTGAATGTTATCGGATTTTTTTTTTTTTTTTCACCATTTCAGCTTGTATATGGATTTTGAATTTTGGCCAAATTTCCAAAGCTGAAGTAGGGGGATCGGCTTATATTCGGAAATATACGGTAAATAAAAAGAGCGAAAGTTATTGGTGAACAACAAACGCATCATTAAATCATATTTAGTAACAAACAGTTCAATCATTAGTGAACTGATAAATCATGAACGGTGGAAATGAAATGTCAAAGCAAATAGATGGATATGACGAATTGGAACTACTTATGAACAACATTGCAAGCATATAGTTAAAGCAAAAGTAATTATGAAAAGTTTTTACAGAAGGAATCTGAAAGAGCTAAAGATGTGTTTTTCCCTCCCCACCTACTAATTTTGAGTTTTCTTTGAGCTTCAAAATTTTAACATTTTGATACAGTTGTAGAGATCTTAGTACTTATGCACTATCTATTCTCAAGCATAAACAGACTGTCCAATTCGGGAATCCAAATCATGAGTGGTGTTTCAGTTTCAATATAATGTATCTACTTCTATTTGCATCTTATCTCTTATGTTAAGCAATTTGCATTTATTTAAAAGCCTCTCTATGTGTCTTTTGCAGCTGAGGAGAGTCGTAAACAGAAAGAACAACAACGTATAATGAAACAGCAAGAAAAATTTGAAAGAATGGAGCAGCTGCGAATTGAGAGGGAAATACGTGCTCAGCAGATGCTAGAGGTAATTTTCATCTAGAAATAATTTTATGCTTTAACCTAGATGATTGTTTAAGGATAACAAAAGCTAATTTGTACATATATTACAAAAGAATTGCCTGTTTTAGATCCTTTTTATAAACCTTTGTTGGTCTTTTACCTTAGGATCAAGAGATGAAGCGTCAACAAGCAGTTTTTCTTAGAGAGCAGGTACTAATACCTTCTAAACATGTGATTTCTGTTATGGCGTGATAAAAAATTTCTAAAACACAGTTCTTTTTTTTATCAGTTCTATTCATGAAAATCTTGTATATTTCTTCCTATCTAATCTTGCTGTTTTGCCCTTTTTGCTCTTTCTTCATTACTTTCTTTAAAAAAATTCCTTTAATACAATGTCTCATTGCTCTTCTTAAAATATTCTTTGATTTATTATTTCACCTTTCATTATAAATTTATAAGCTTTAGTAATTAAGTGCGATTTTGTAAAATATATGGTTTATTATTTATTTGGCTGTATATTTTTGCATTAACATTGTGATTTCAAGATCTTTCAAAAATACTTTTTATGACATGTAAGTAATATATTTCTTCAAAACCTCCAAATATCATATTGAATTTAGTTTAGTTTGTAATTTTTTAATCTGTTATAATTTGATATCTTGATGAAAGACTAATATTTCTCTTCTTCCCTCCTTCTTCGAATATAAACTATTTTTTAAATATATCATTCTCTAGAATTTTAAATGTTCAATATAAATGAAAAATATTATTATGATGCTAGGCTATTACCATGTGTTTTGAGACATCTATATTGTTTTATTTTAGTTGCTTTCAATAAATTGTTTGGATTTCTGAGTTAGATCCTCTCATTTTGATTTCCTTCAGAATTTTTCTCCAAAATTTCAAACATTACAGAACATTTATTTTGTTTTGGAAATATAAGATGATACGTACAAAATTAATTCTATAAATTTCCATTTCTGTGAAATATTTTCAAATTTAAGACATCTGTAAGTTATGTGTGTAGCTTTTAAGAAATACTTATTTTATATTAAAAACTGTCAAGTGTTTCGTTGAAGTTATTATTTTGGTTAGTATGTTTCCAATTTTTTGATAAGCAGTAGTTTCTGTACTTGGTGAGAGGATTTATTTTATCTAATTTTCTACCCCTTTCCTTCCTCTATTCTTGTATTAGTGCCTCATGTATATTGTGATGATTTACTACCACTTTTTAAAGTATTAAAATACATGTTTTTCATGTGTATTAGGAAATGCAGAAACGTAGGGAAATGCTGCTAATGGTTGATTTGGTATGTAAAAAGTTAAGACTGTCAGATGTATGCATGTGAGCAATTGGTGTATAAATGCATGCTAGCTTTTGTTGAAATTTGGTGTTTCCTTTTAAACTTGTGTTGCCCTCCTTAGACGTAGTAATTCCTCCAAGCAATCTGTGAATCCCTCAGTCATATCAATTTGACTTTTTCTTTAAACAAAAGGCTCCATTGTTTCCAACCTTGCAGAAAGAACTGTATTTCCAGTTTCATATGATGTTTTCAAAATATCTTTTGAATTTCATGATGTGCTGTTTTTCCTTTTCTTGCTCTCAACATTTTCGTATGTTGCTAAATTTTGTTATAAAGGGTGTCTTACACTTGACAGCTTTATTTCCTGTTGCTATGCATGTATTTTTGTCTTCCAAAACTGCTGCTTTTAAAGGGAATGCTTTAGTTTTATTATTTTTTTTAAAAATTATTGTAAAGAGTCGATTCATTTATTTTTTTAAAAAGTTTGTATAGTAAAATTTAATTTAGCTTCTTTTTAATAAACTAGTTTATGTAGATTGAATTGTGAATTTTAATAGAATAATAAAATAGCAATGAAAATATTAATTACTTTTGTATATTATTTTTAGTTTCATAATCTTTAGCCATTTTTATCATAGTTTTTAATAATGTAATGAGAATAATTTTTCTATTTTAAGATTGTTGTTTAGATTAAATGTTAAATGCAAATTCTGTCATGAAAATTTTTTATGACATTTCTAAACATGTTCTTAGTTTTCCTTTGAATTATCCATTATATAAAGGAATTTATTACATAGATAAACTAAAATATGTCTACTACCTTTATGTGGTTTCTTATTTTGTAATGTCTATGTGCTGTTGTTTAGAATACAAATCAACATAGCTATTAATGTAAGAATGTATAACATTTTTCGTTTATATTTAGTAAAATACTAAGTTATGTATTTTATGTTTGAATTTGACACCGATTATTTCAAAACTGTCTGTAAAAATATGGTCGATAAAGGATGGATAATTTGAAAAATTTATTCCAGGAAAGGGAACGCCGTAGACAACACATGATTTTAGTTAGAGCTTTAGAAAATAGAAAAAAGCAAGAGGTAAAAGTTTTACCCTTTTTAAAATGTTTTGAAATTTATTTATAATAAGGTTTGTTACAAGTAAGCCTTTATGTTTGTTTTCTTGTTTTAGGAACGAGAAAGGAAGAGGGAAGAAATCTTATTTGAAAAAAGAATAAACCGAGAAAAGAAATTAGTATGTATTAAGAATTACTATTGTATAGCTTAAATCATTTTATATGACAACATCAAAACCTTAAAGTATAGTTATATAAATATTTTGGTTTGGCAAACTGGAAGTCTTTGATAAAAGAAATTTGAAGCTAGTAAATTTTAGATTAAAATCTATGCAGCCCATTATTGATTACTTTCAATGCAAGAAGTAACTTTTATGTAAAAAAAATACAATAAACTGTTGAAGATTTTCTTGTTAGCAAAAAATAGTAACTAAAATCATGACGGAAAATGCATTGTAGATAATGTGAATGTCAAATACTTTTTATAGCATATGTCATAAGAAATACTATATTTCAATAGTTCTTGAAACCAAAATAAGAAAATACATTTCAAAATTGAAATATTCTTTAAAAAAATGTATGAATTGAAGTATATATTACAAAAGGTATATTTGTAGTTAAAATTCCAAAATCTCTTCAAACGAGGACAAATTCCAACAAAAATCTTCTGAAGGAGGGTGTGATTAAATTATATATGGAAAATTGGGTACCAAATATGACATGAAAAACCCAGAACCTGATTTAGAGTATTGGAACTAAAATTAAATTTATGAATTAACTATGCATTTTTAGTTAGCGTATTGGTAATTTTTTTTTACTTGACTGTTTATTACGTTTATTTTATGTGTGGTGTTTCATGAAAACCTTAAAATCATTTCAGAAATTTAGTCTATTGATTTTGTTTTACTGATTTTCTGCTCCCTTTTAAAAAATTTCTCTGGATATTGGTTCACCGTTTTAAGTATGCAAGTAAATGGATATTGCTTGTTACATTTGTAGTTATGCTTGTTTCTTTTCCCATTAGGAACAAAGACGAATAGAATTGGATTATTTGAGAGAGCTGAAAAAGCCTGTTGATGATATGATGCTCAAGGATCTGATGGTAACTTTTTAAATATTAGTTCTGTTATGCAATCAAGTGCTCATAGAATGTGGAATGTATGTGTCAGCTTGTGTACATCCTTGTGTCTTACTTCTAAACATCTGAATGCCCTTTATTAATATTGGGACAATTATCGTTGTTTAAGCCTTTAGTTTTCATTTTTCAGTACCAATATTTATTAATTTCATGCTAACCAATTATCTTCAACTAGTCAGATTAAATTAGAAGTTATTTATGTTGGGAATGCAAATTTTGATGTATATATAATTATAGTGTAGGCAAGTGTAATGAAAATTCAATAAAGTCTTTCGTGGCTTTATATTTAAACTATCTTTCAGCATTCTCTGAAATAAGTACTGACAATAAATACTTAACAATTTCCATGATAGGATGGGAGAATATTTCAAATTCATTAAAATTTTGAATTGCATTCTTCATTAATGCATTTGATTTTCATGCAACTAAAAAAGATTATATTAGTACACATTTGGAATGTGCTTTAAGAAGAAATGTGCATAGTAAATGGTTAAATTCCTGTAAATAGTCATGTAAAATCCAAGTTGGATAGATTCTCTACTATTATTATTGTGTATTAATTCTCATAACTTTTAATGAATTGTGTTGCTTTCACCTAATCATTATTTCTAAAAATTGGCATTTGGTTTAGTAAAAACTGTCATTTTTATAGTTAATACATTTCTGTGGCTAATTTTGCTTTATTTTATTTGGCTACATATGCTTATCATTTATAAATTTTCCCACAGCCGTTGCCAACTTTAAATAGAATTCCAGGTGTGAAATTGAGTGGTAAAGCATTTGCTGACACTCTGATGGTATTTGAGTTCCTTCATAATTTTGGAGAAACTTTAGGATTTGGTAAGTCCTCTAAAATTCTATACCATTTGAAAGAAACATTTTTCAGACTTCTTAATTTAATTAAATAATCTTTTTCAGATGTAGACAGTTTGCCAACGCTGAATACTCTTCAGACAGCTTTATTAAATTTGGATGAAAAATGTGAGGAAGAGTTACTGTCAATCGTGCATCATCTTCTTGTGTGTGCTATTGATGATCCTGGTATACAACATTGTCCTGAGGTTTGTTTGCAATAAATTTGTTATTTAGTTTGTTTTGTACCTGTAATGACACTTGTATTTTTCTAAAAAAATAGCATTAGTTTGCATTATTTTTTTTAAGATGCTTTTAGACAGATCAAATTTATATTTATTTTCCCCCACTATTGATTTTAGGCTGCTACTGTATTGGGTCAAAACCTCAAGGATGCTGATATCACCAACAGTAATGTTTCTGAAGTTCTTAGATTATATTTTATTGCTCAAGACAAAAGGAATCTTGTAAGTATTTTCTTCCTAAACGTCTAGGTGTTGATTCTATTTTTTTTTCCCTATAAATATTTTAATGTTCAAGTAGAAGATTGGTAAGAGTTTTGAATATAAAACATTCTTAGTATTATTTGAAAAGATATAGGTCGTTGTCTTCTTTTTTGTATAACAATTGCTTTCAGCCTACTGCTGTGTAGATTGCACTGTAAAGAAATGTTAATATTAGTTGCTACTATCAGTATGCGCACGGCGTTGCCCGGGGAATTAGGACGGTTTTGCTTGGTAAAGAATCAAGAGTAAAGAAGTTGGATATTGAAATGATATTTTGCTAATTTGAATTTTTGAACTTGAAGCCGCATATACACTTGAGAGTAGCTTGAACACGCTTTGAATGGTTCATGAACTGCTTGCAAGCAGCTGGTTCGCAGGTATGGATGATGTTCACAAACCAAATCCTGTTGGTTTTTTGATGAACACAACAGGATTCATAGTTCAAATTTGGATTGTTGAAGTGCAGTTCGCTGTTCCCTGCGAACCTGCTAGATCAAATCTGCTTTCCAAGACATTTTTTTTTGTGCCTGATGATTCTCTTCCACCATTTTTATTCTAATTATGGTGAAATGTCGGAAGAAAATTTACTAAAACGAATCTTTTCACTGGGACCCGAAACATTTTCACATTACGGTACAAAAAACATCAAGATGCCTAGAAGGAAATGTGATGAAATGAGCATATCAAAGGCCCAATTTTAATATTTACTATGCATGGGCAAATTTTCATTTTCTTTTTTTCCCTTAATAAATCTGTGTAAAGGAAAAGAAGAGTGAATATTATGATAATGCAATTAAAATAAAACTTAAAAACTGTAATAAGCAAAACAAAGATGAATTTTTCTGTTACTGCAATTGTTATTCAACTTTAAGTTATTAATTCAAAATGCATAACCATAGATTTAAGGGGTGTAGTGGACCCAGCACAACATTCCAGCACTGCTTTTTTTACAGAAATTGAATGAGAAAAATTGTGAAAACGTCCTTAAAACAGCACAATTTTTGTCACCCAAGTTAGTTCTTTCTGGCTCTGTTGTTAGAGCGCCCCGGCGTGGCTTATTTTGCAACTACACCACTGTACGTAACTATCTAAAATTTCACTTTTGTTGTTTAATAAGACCTGAAAGTATAAATTTAATGGAAATTGAAATTTATGCAAAAAGGAATTAATTTTTTCTATGCCTGCTTTCAAATAATCATTTTAATATTAAGCATTTTGAATTAAATGTCTGCGCATGGCCAAATTTTCATTTTTTTCTTAATCAAAATAACTAAAAGAAAGAACCTGAATTATAATGATCGAAAAATTAAAATGAAACTTATATCTGTAATTAGAAAGCAAAGCGAAAATAAAATTTTTCGTTATTTCATGAAGAGAAACTATTTGAAGTTGGTGCAAAAAAATATTTAACTTCAAAAAACTTGTCAAAAGAACTAAATAAATCACTTCATTGAATGAGCTTTATTTGAGAAAATATTTTAAAAAGTGTGTAATATCAAACTGTGCAATTGAAAATCTACTTTGTGTCAAGAAAGAAAACTTAGTTAACCATAGCCTTAAAATGGAAAAAAATGTGATTAAATAATTTGATGATACAATGAAATTTTGATTTTCATTACAACAATGAAAAATTGTTTTTGCAAATCAAAAAAAAAAAAAAAAATAGTTTTGAAAAGTTTGTTAAAATTTAGGGGGAAATTGTGCAACATTTAAATTAGTATTATTAAAAAGATTTTTTTAATTTTAAAATTGTTTAAAAGTAATTTTTGTGAGAAAATATCATTGAAAAATACCACAGACAGTGTGACTCATTCAAAGTGGAAAATGAACTGGTACAATTAATTGTTTAATACACTATACAAATAAATATCTCCATAACAATTTTTTAAAAAATGTTGTTGTATAATATAATCTACCTATTTAATTAATTCAAGCATAAGTTCAATAATTCTCTATAAATTGGCTGTATTGCATTGCTATGTCTCTCAACCTTTATTTGTGCGAGAAACAGAAGATTAACAACCCCGAGTCAAAGCATTTCCAGACACATCCCTTCCCCTGCATAGCACTTTTTAGATTAGTGTTTTTATCATTCAAAGAACCCTCTCCTCTATCACTGACTGACAAGCAAAGATTGTTGGGTTTGAAGTGGGTTCACTGCTTTTTCATTGTTCAAGGTTGGTTCATCGTGAAAATAATTTCCTCAAACACACTTTGGGCTGTTTGTGAACTGTTTAAAGCGTGTTCTGCTCGCAAGTGGGGTCTTTAAGGATTAGAGTCCTTTATTAAACTTAACACTCAAAGCATTTAATTAAATGGCAAATAAAGCAAACTTATAAAAAAAATGACGATAGGGGGGGTATTTGTATTTTACTGTTGAATGCTGTGCCAGCAATTACTAAATGTTATATGCTTTGGTATGAAGAATACAGTAAATTTAGTAAGGCTCAAAAAGCAAAATGAGTTTTTAATTATTCCTTATCATGCATGCTTAGTGTTTGTTAAATTGTTCTATACATTTACTATATTTACACCTTTTTATATATGCAGATGTTGGAATGGCTTCAAACAAAACCTTTCTTATCTCTGAATGCAACACAGAAGGCAGAAATAATTTCATTCCTATGTGATGAATTACTTACAAGCCGATTGCTTACAAGGTAATTTTTAATTTATACACTCTGTTTCATTCTTTTCTTTTTTTTTGGGGGGGGGGGGGGAGTGAGGCAAAAAGATCAGCAGAGCATTTATTTCTTTCTTTGATTGTTTTCTGAAAAGAGTTAAGATTCATTATTTCTTTGTATCCACTGTTTTCCCTTCTTTTTTCCAGGCAAATAGACAGCAATATAGAAAATGTGAATGTTTTAAGAAAAGATAAATGGCTTGTAGAAGGTGATTTACGTAGGTAAGGGAAATGAAAAATCTTGGATTTATATAAAAATGACTTTTATTTATTTTTATGTATCAAAGTTATCGGAAATTATTTTGATGTTATATCTAAGTTATTTCAGTAAATATTAGATACTGGATAAAATAAATCCAAGTATTATCTTATGATTGTATTATGAAATTTCAGATATCGATCTATCCAGCAACGGAGAGCTCTAAAAGCCAGGCTCAGTGCAATGGAAGAAAACCGTGATAATCCCAATTGTGCAAATATGTTATCAGCAGATATACCAGATTTTAGTTTAACTGAGTCAAAGGAGAATCCAGCTGGAAATGAAGATTCAGAGGTGAAAGATGCAGCTAAATCTGATAAGGAGAAGTTAGAGGAGATGGAAAATGAATTAGCAAATGAAAGTGGAAATGAGAGTGATGACACTCAAGCACCTGGCCAGATATCTGATGGTGAAGTAAGTAAAAAAGTGATAGTATTTTTAATAGATTTAGAATAGACATCTAATGGTTGTATGTTAAAATCAACAAATTCAAATGTTCGTTTAACCATGTTGTATATAAGTAGCTGTCCCTGTAACTGGCCACACTACCAAACTTCCTAAGCCCACTAATGATTCTGCATTAATAATTTGGATTGTTTCTTATTGATTATATGTATTTTAATTTTCAGGATGAAGATTTACATTTATCAAATGATGAAATTAATAAAAAGATAGAAAAATTGACTAAGGTGAGAATTTTTTGAAACGAAATGCTTTTATTTTTTAAAAAATTTGTTCTTTTTAAAATCATTACAGAATTAACATCTTCTATATTACTGATTTAAATGCTTGAACAGACAATTTTGATTTAATATTTTGCAAACCAAATCCTTGATTTAAATTGTAGTTATTGAGATATTATTTTGGATTATTTTACTGTAATACATGCTATTTATCTTATTTTTTGTCCAATCTTGCCTTCAATAACATAATTTCTTTTTCTAGCAATTGACATTATGCTCCAACAAATTAACTAAGGCCTTCTATACCATACGTGGTGCTACTTTTGGTATGGACAGGTATCATAGACGTTACTGGGTTCTGCCTAAAGCAGGTGGTGTATATGTTGAATCAATGGAATCTTCACTGAGACCAGAGGAGCGAACTAAAGTTCTGGCTGAAGCAAAAGAGCCTCCTGTTAAAAAAGAGGAAGACACAGATTCTGTGAAGGATGAATCTAATGCTAAAGAAAAAGAATGTGCTGAAGAGAAACAAGACTCAACAACAGAGAAAATGGATGTTGGTGATAAAGATGTTGATTCTAAGATGGACACTTCAGTAGATGAAAAGGCTGTTAATGAGCCAGATGAGTCCAAAGATGTGAAACCTCTGATAGAAGAAAAAGAGGAACTTCTTAGCAAAGTGAAAGTAAAAGTAGAAGATAAGGATAACTTAGATCCTGTTAAAGAAAATGAAGTGCTTGAAATAGACAAATGTCCCATCAAAAAGGAGACTGATGTTGAAATGGATGAAAAAATCCCTGTACTACCTGAAGCAGAGAGTGTTGCTCCTGAAAAAAATGAGTCAAGTGATTTGAAGGATGAAAAAATTGATTCGATTTCAGTAGTTAATGCAGAGTCTAAAGATAATGCAGTTGACAACAATAACTCCAAATCTGTTCAAGATGAGGAAGTTAAAATTAATTCATCTTCAAAAGAAACAGAAGGGAAAAGTACCCCTGAAACTGTGCCTAGCCCTTTTAAAAGGACTTGGACACCAGATAAAAAATCTAGCAGTGATAATGACAATACTTTAAATTTGAAAAAGGAGAAGGACATTAAATTAAAGAAAGAAGATAAAAAAGAAAGTCGCCATAAGGAAAATGAAAATAAATTTATAGATAAAATTATAGATATCAAGGAAGAAAAGAAACCAGTGAACATTTTTATGCCAAACTTATGTGATAATAGCATTAATTTAGACCTTGGTGCTCCTAAGCTGCATGGCAATTCAGACAGGCAGCATGCTCCCAACCCGTCCATTCCTCCTGATCAGAATTGGCTGTTCAATTCTCCTCTTTTTGCTTCCATTCTTGCAGGGAACATGCTCTTCAATGGACCCTTGATGCCCCAAAGGGACATGAATGGCACATACTTCAACCTTCCTAAAAATGATTCAAATAACCCCTTTGGACCATTCCTTGGACTTCAACCTGGTATGCTGTCTGCCGAACAAATATTTAAATCTCTTGGTGAAAAGCCTAGCAATCAAAAACCTTGGTTCAGCATCCTCCCAAGAATGCCTTGTGATGAAAGTTTGTTGAATTCACCACAAGGATCAAGAAATTCAGCAATTCATTCACCAGCTAATATGTGTTCTCCAGATGTAAGATCCAATTCTCGAGTGGCACATTCCTCTCCAACAACCAATCCTGCTCCTCCTCCTGGACATGTTGCCTCTGCTCTGTCCAATCTGCAAATGGAGTTAATGAATGGGGTTGTACCTCCTGGATTTTTCCTTCATCCATTCCTCCCACCACAGTTTGGTCCTACTTACCAATCCACACCCCCTTCAACTTGTGCATCTCACCATTCATCTTTTACATCAACTGTGTCTCATTCTTCACCCATGCCAGATTTCAATCTGAACTTCAATCGACCACCTCCAGCATCGACACCCAATTCGATACCAACACCAAGTGCCACTCCAGGACCTACCTCTCATGGCTGTGCCACACCTACCTCACGAGATACTCCTTCACCTTGTTTCACAAAGCGTCTCTTGATGGAAAAGATGACTCAGGAATATGGAGCTCCACAACCTATTCCTCCTGGTAAGTTTTGAAAGAATAAAATGAATAGTTCTCTCTTCTCATAAAATTATGTTGTCTCTGAAATTTGATTAAGAAATGTTACTTGATGTCTACAAATGTGATCATGATTGTAATAATCAGTAAGTAATATCAAGAAATGTAAAAGTAAAATTGATATAGGGTGATAGTATTATGTTAAATAACATTTGTGAGAAGTAGATTTTAAAAATTCATGTTAAGTAGTATCGATTAGGTAAAACTACCTAAATGTATGAATATTCGGCCGATATTCACTATTCGGCCTATTCATCCTGTTTGCATAATATTTGGTCTGGCCAAATAAATTCATGATAATAATTTCTTTTTAAATGTGCTGTTAAATATATTTAATAAACAATATTGCATAGAATTACATTTCAGTGCATTAATTATTAAACAATCTCCCAACATTTAATCAAGTGGCACCTGAGTTATAATATGATGCTTTCGGGCCTCACCATCTTCAGAGGCTTAGGTAGTGTAAACAGCATTCGGGGCATGGCTTTTTTGGGGGGACGGGGCTCATTGTATTGACTTTAAATAGTGAAATAAAGGCATAAACTTTTTATCAATATGACCAGTTATGTAGGAAAGGTAAATGGCACCTAGGGAATGATCTAATTTTTTTTTTTACCCCCAATCAATGGCTCAGCAAGTATAAACAATGCTTGGGGTATAATATTATTTTTACACCCCTCATCATATTTTGTTTTAAAAAAATGTCCAAATTCAGTAATGTTTTTACTCCATGGTGCCCTCTAAAAGTGACGTCCAGGGTATCTATACCCCTCTTGCCCCCTGTCGCTATGCCACTGATGTATTTAATAATGTTACATATCAGTTATCATTGTAAAGCCTGAAATTATAATACAAGAACAATAAATTTTCTGGAACAAATATGTTCTGTTTGTTTACATATATATTACCACATTCTGAAAATATATGTTCACTATCTACTGTGCTTACAAGGAGCTGAAATACTAATTTGCAAATCTTGAAAATTTTTCTGTATTTTTTTACCCTACCAATTAAATGGATACTACATCATATCTATTAGATGTGCTTTATTAAAATAGGAATGTATTTCAAATAAATTTAATTTATCCACTAAATTTTCTTCTGTGTTTGTCATTGTCATGTTCTGCAATTATGACTCTATTATTTCTGAGGTGCAATTTCAAAAATGAGGGTTACTCATTTCTTATTATTGGAATTAAGATATTACAAAAATGTCTCAAGGTATTAAGTTTTTTTTTTTTAAATATACAAATAATAAAAAAATAAGTTTTTATTAATCATTAATTTTTTTCGTTTAAAATTTGGGAAATATTTAATTTGCAACCAAAAGTGATATATTTTTTAAATGGGTATTCAGCTTGAAATTTGGCCGAATATTTGGCTATTCGGCCAAACCACTATTAGTTACATAACTAGTATTGATGCTAATAAAATTCCTTTCTAGTTTGTAAATTCAGAAATAATGGAATTATCGTGTTTGCACATATTATGTATTATAACAAAATATATTACAATGTCATTTAACATTTTCAAAATAAGATTATTGAAAAAATTTTAAATCCATTTTACCGATCTGGAACTCTCAAATATTAAGAATTCAAGACTGCATTTATGCCTCTGTTCTTATTACTTTTTCATAAATTAGAACTTTGAAGTAAATGAAATTAATATTTACTAATTAATTATTATAAACTTATATTTACTATGAATAAAATAGATTCCAATAATCATCTGTCTTGAATATCTTATATCAGGAGATTTTATCTTAACCCCTTTAATCATGGATTGGTGCTGTATGGCATGAAAACCATTGACAAGCTTTACTAGTCATTTTACCGGAAGGAGTTAAGAGTATCTGTTTGTGCAAAATCTTGCTATTGAAAGTGCAATTTGGTCCTTCTTACATTTAACTATGTAAGAAGGAAGTGTTTTTATTACTTTTTTGGCAATTCTTGCTATTCTTTTGAATCAATTTACAATTTTCAATCAGTGTTCTTTTATAAGTTTTGTGAAAATTAAATGTGAGAATAATTGACCTGATGGTTTATAATCTACTCTTGATTATTAATATATTATGTTGTAAGAATACTCAATTAGGATTATCAATAGCACACCTGCAGCATTCAACTCACTCAGTGATATGTATTTTTTCTCCCCTTCAAAAATTTTCTTGCTACCATCTTCCAATGATCATATCTCATCTAGGAAGTCATACATCATTTGGGTCAACTGCATACTGTTAATTCTATGTTCTATACAGATAAATAAAGAGTTTTTATTCTTTTAAAATATGGGAATTGAAGAAGTTTGTTATTGAGAAAGAAAATATGGTCAAATTATTATTAGTTTGTTTTAAATTTTGATTAGTTAGTAGAAAGTAAAGAAAAGAGAAAAACTATTTCAACCAGTTTCTGATAACAGATAGTTTTAAGAAAGGAAATGATAATTCAGTGAAACAGGAAATATTTAAGTAGGTTCTGAAATCAATTTTTTACCTATCCAGATTTTTGGATTCCTAAAGCTTCAGTGCAAAATTTGTCTGTATTTTGTGACTGTTTTTTATTGAAAACGAAAGCTACAGCCACCAGCTATTAAAGAATATTTCTTTAAAATTATGCTAACTGACATATCCATTCAACATTCAGTTTTTTAAAAAAAAATGTATAGTCCATATAATTTTGCTAATAATGAACATTCCCCCCCCCCATGAGTATAAAAAATATGAGGATAACAGAGGAGCAGAGTATAAGAGAAACTTTTAATTCAATATAATTCCTGCAAATTAATAAAGTTAATTTTGCATGACTGAATGCTCTAGGCTGGTTTATTGAACAAAAAGGAAATGAAAGTAAAAGCATATATGAATGAGTGCATAATTCCTGAGCCAAATGTATTATTAAAGAGTATATAATTTTTTTGTTTAATTATTGATTCATTAGAACAGTGCTTTTATAAAGAAATCCCTAAATTACGAAAAAGTTGATTCATTTCAGAAATTTTCATTAAAGTAATTTTTTTCATTAATAACTGATGTCCAGAAACTGTCTTAATACTTTAAAAAATTATTTAAAGAAAATGAGAATATACACTTACAGTTTTGTTTATTCAATAAACAAAGCATCAAAGTGTTTTTTGATAACATTTAAACCATTTCAATGTGTGCGCCATTAGTCGCAAGCATCACATTGAGTTAGAGATTTTTAAGCAAGTTCTCTGAAAAATTGGAGAATTGACACATCACCATAAATCTATTATGCCATTTATAAATTAATGGTCTTGAAGGCAGATTTCAATTGTATGCTGTCTGAAATTGAACTTGTACATGTGTTACAGATTTAAATTTGATAATTCATATGTGACTTGCACCATTTTGTTTGCGGGGTTCCCACGGGTCTTAGAAAGTGCTTTTAAGTTTTTATTTTAACCTGCCATTTCTAAAAGCCCTTAGAAGTAATTATTTTTCATCAGTAGCCCTTAGAAAGTGCTTATTTTCCTTTTAAAACAAAATTCTTTTTCGAATGGCGAAATTTTATTTTGCCGATAATCTGATTTCTTTTTATCGCGAGATCAACGATAAAACTACTTACGAGTGAAAACTGGCGATGAATTGAGAACAAGTCTGCTGAAATATCAACCCTTGATACGTGATATAAAAAGGGAGAAAAAACATGGGTGTTCTGATGTTCATTTTTCTCCCTCTCTCCTGTAAGAGGAAGTGAGTTCGATACGTCATGTTATCAGTCACATGTGCAATTGCAATGTTGTAAAATTTATTTTAACTATGGGGTAGTGCATTTTTAATTGTTTATGGGTGAATAAAGAAGATTATATAAAGATTGGCCTCTAGTGTGCCCATATTTTAACTGTCAACATTTTTTAAAATGGGACTGGGCTTATTTTGAAAATTTTTTATATGGCATTATTTTTGTATAATTTAAAAATATAAGACTTAAATATTGAATTTTTTACATAGTATTGTTCTTATGAGTTTAACTAAACTGTAAAAGCATCTCACTTGGTTAAAAGACATGTATTAAATTGTGAAATACAGCTTTTATAATACTTTATTTAAGTCCTTATAAAGTTTTAGAAGGTGTTTATTTTTATTAGTAGTTTGAAAAGTAGAGTGGGAACCCTGGTTTGGAGATCCATATTGAAATAGCAATGACAACATCAATGACCCGATGCCTTTCAGAGTTCACTTCATTTAAATAAAATAAAAAAAACTTTAGTACTTTATTTATTGAATAAAGAAAGCTGTAAAAGTATATTTTGTTCTTTTATTTTTGATGATATTTCAAAAGTGTAAAGATAGTTCTCGGACATCCTGTATAATAAAATATTTCAATTATTAAGATACTTCAGTAATTTTTTTAATGGAGTTTGTTCTTCAATCTGCATTTTAATTAATTAAAATGGAAATTTTGGAAAATTTATTTTTAATTTCTAATGTTTTGAATAATAAGGTCCAGTTCCCCTTTGTATAAGAAATATAGATGTATTAAAGTTTAACTCACAGTGCTACACATTTAGGATGCTTTCTTATCCTCCTTCTTCCTTAGAAGTTTCATAATGCCGCCACATGTGTATGTTTCAAAATTCTTTTGTCAAAATTGGTAGGTGTGTAAGTTCAATAGCAATCAGCTAATAGATAAAATGAAATGTATTAGCTTCTGAGATTTTGTCTACAGACTTCTATTTGATTTTTGAAATCATAGTTATTGTATGTCCTCACAAATGATTTTGAATGTTATAGGCTTTTTTAAAGTATTTTATATTCAAGAAGACATGTTTTGTGTCTCTTATGTAGCATAGTGACAGAGCTTTCCTCTTATGTATGCATGTTTTGTGGATGTTTAAATTTAAAAATTGTTCATGCTATTAATAATAATATACATATTTACTACAATTAATTAAAGTGCTACAAATGGCACAACTCGCATGATCTCTGCTCTGAAAAATTTTATTCCATCAAGGAATGCTAATGAAAGTTTTTAGGATCATCTTCTAATTTATGGGCTTTATATCATTTTGAATTCTAAATGCTTATTTGCTTGTCTTATTTTTTCAGAATTACAAAGAGGTTGGTGGCGTATCACAGATCCAAACCAGTTGAAATTAGTGATTAGTGCTCTTCATCATCGTGGTATCAGGGAAAAGATGTTTCAAAAGCAACTTCAGAAACATTTTACTTTTGCTTGTGCGTCATGCACTCAAGGACAGGGTAAAGGTAACTAAATTTTTTATTTATTCAGAAAATCTTACGTTTCCTCTTTGTTTGGAAGCTCTAAGTGTTTTAAATGACATATATTAATGCAATATATTTGTTATCAGATACAGATTTAGAAATAACCGACATGGATAGGGAAATATCAAAATGTGTTGGAGGTGCAACCGATCCTGATCCTGAAGATTTCTGGTATAAGGATATAGCTTTGAGAGTTGACATGGGGATATTAGAACAGGTTGAAAACCTAGAGGAAAAAGTAGATGGGTCCAGTATGCAAGTGAAGGTAAGACAAAACTTTCAGCTGTTTATTTTAAAATAACTTCTGTTATTATTGATACAGACCTGCCAACCTCCAGATATAAAAAAGAGGGAGACATTTTCAATTATACATACACAATCACAAATGTGCAGCAGGGCCAACATTTATTTTATTTAACTCGTGTACAAATAAGGCGGAAGGGGCCTAATGAGACAATCTTTTATTTTGGCTATATTTTTCTCAAAATTTTATTTCTTTACAAAATAAATGAGAATGTATTGATTTTTAAAAATTCCTTAGCTGGGTTTTTAAAATAATCTGATCAGTTTTTTAAAAGACACTTTTTTTTAGTCCTCACTCTTCCATATATATTTTATATCTAGTCAATATTACCAATATAAATTTTTGACTTGCCTATATATATTTTTTTGTACTTCAGGGCTTTAATTTATGGATTTACATGTCTTCATATATATATTTCTTGATTACAGTTTTTTTTTTTCATATTTACAGTTGAGTTCTACTTACAAATAAGTCATATTTACAAATTACATGATAATGTACTTTTACTCCTTTATAAACAAAATAACTATGACAACCAAATGCTTAATATCATTTGATAAAATGCCTACCTTTTTTTCCTATCATCACAGGTGCATTTTCTGCACTTAATGCCAAACAATTGTCTAATGGAATATTGTAAGACTTAAATTCATTTAATATCAGATTGGCAATATTAACTCCTATGCTGTCACCTTCCAATACAGAAGTTGACAGCAAACTTGATTCAATTTTTTGAGTTTCTTCATTGTGGAATGTCACCACCAGTGGATATAATTTAAGGAAGCGATTATTTACAGGTACTGTACCTGCGAATAAAACATTATTTGCAGGTACAATGTACCTATGCAGGTTTTGTCAGATTCAGTATGCTTCTGTAGAAATTTTAAAATGTTCTTTTTGTACTTGAAACATTCTTTTTGTGATTATGAGATTATTAAAAGAAATATTAATGCTACTTTGTGAGAATTTTCAGTATCTCATCGGAGACAAGTGACATGTTTTTTTTTTCTTTTCACATATAATTTGGTTTTGAGAGCTGATTTCTAATTCATTTGATTGAATTTGGTAGAGAAAATATATTTACTTATTTTTTTCAGTCATAAAATTAAGCCCCATAGTAAATTATCAATAAACCCAAATTTCCGATCCTGATGAGCTCCAAAGACCCGAAAGATGTCTTACAAAATCTTAAACTTCCCATTGCAGTTGACGGAAACCCCAAAGTCAATAGTTTAAATCAACTATAATTCCATTTACAAAATGCAAATCTGCATTGAAGAAAATACAGAATTATCCATGGTCATAAATTTCAACAAACAGTGAGAGTCTAAAGAATGAAAATAAATGACCCCATATCTCTTCACGTCATGATCGTAAAGTGTTTCACTGCTAACCAAAGGATCATGTGTTTGAATCCGGACAGCAACAACAGAGCAATTTATATTTTTACTCGCAATTACTTACACAATCTGTTTAAGAATTTGTATCTTTACTAATTATGTTTAAAATCGATGTCTGTAAATTCAATATTTTATTTTTTTTTCTTTCTAAACCTTGTTAATTTTCAGGCATATTTTAAATAACTATATTCTTACTCCCTTTCCACTACTCAATGCTTGCATGGTATTTAAATTTAAAAATATATGAATATTTGCTTCAAAGTCTCTTCAATTATTCCTATGGAAGAAAAATAAATTGAACAGAATATACAATGCCTAATAAATAATGTTTTAACCAAAGATACAGCACCTTCTAAACACATTATACAAAAATTGGTAAAATTCGATAATAAACAGCATATCTCTACTTCAGTTTTTTACAATGTATTAAAAACAAACTATTAAATATTTGTAGGAATGAAAAAACGGTTTGCATGCAAGTCCAGCAATGAGAAATTCTAGAATTATATTTAAAAATCTATTTTAATTATTAAAATTAGAGAAAAAATTCACGACAACTCATTATTTATTCTTGAACAGTAAATAGCATTTTTTCCGCAGATATTTTACCCGTTGAAACTAACTCCACTTGATCTGGTATAACTAACACAGTCCATGAGTCAAGAACTCTAAATGGAAGCCAACAGCACGCAGTTTTCCTCAGGTGGTCACCCTCCCGAGTACTGACCGCGCCCGACGCTACCTAATTAGGGTGATCAAGTAAGAACCGGACGTTGGCGCACAGTATCTGCAAATAACGTTTTATCCGCGGGTACAGTACCTGCAAATAACGCTATCCATAATTTAAAAGTACCTTTATTGCTACTTCAATAGCAATGGTAAATGGCACGTTCTTTAATGTAGAAATAATAGCATTTTTTCTCAGCTTTTGCCATTTCTGCAATGATTGCTGAGGTTTTTGTACGTGCATAGCCATACATTTTGCTATCTCGCTGTGTGGAAACATTTTTCGGAACAACGGTCCAGCATGATCAGCACATGCAATTGGAAGATGTGCTCCATAATAAATAAATATGGTAAATAATGATTCTGCTTGAATAACACCATGATCATTTTGTTTATTCACAAAATCTATTTTGTTATTCATGCCTAATATCCTAGCATTATCCTGATGTTTTTGCGTTTCAATATGCTTGCAAATGTCATAGTTGCCTCTGGAAGCAATTGAAAAATCACACGTGCAAATGGTACAAAATGCACACGATTTATCTTTTTTCGAAGCGATAATAAACGAATAGGCCTTGGAAAGTACAGTCTGGTATTTCTTTTTGGATTCTTTCTATGATATCAGATCTGGACTGGTGGAAAAAGAAATGCATCCCAAAAAAATTTTAAAATATTTTGGCGATAAACCCTAACACGACACTACAAGATCGGCAGAAGAGATAAACAAATTCTCCCTGTTTCCCCCCTAGCACGCCAAACAAGTAAAAGCACCGCATGCGCCGAAAACCCATGGCGATAGTCACTAGTCAACAAGCCTGGACATGATACTGCAGCAAAGACCCAATGAAGAATCCTTAGCGGAATGACGTCACGCATTCGAAAATTTGAGAAGAATGTGGTTGCGGCAAGTGCCCGATTTTTCTTCCACCACTCTTTTCCTGCCTTTTTTTTACGTAAACTTATGTCCCTCCATAGTGGTCTAATGGGGTGGCGACCATTGCTCGCGCACCCAGTGACCAACCTTGCTTTCCGTGCTTTTTCATACCTAACTGTCGGGTGGCCTCAGTCGGTTGTGAGCAGTATATTAACTGGATTTCCCAAATTTTGTTTCGTAGTAATTTCTAGAAACTGACAAAATGAGTCAGCGAAGTGATATGTTGAAGCGGAGATGGAATTGAGCTGCTGCTCAATGTCAAATAAGTGAGGAAAAGAAGAACGATCGAAACGATATTATGAGAAGAATAAACAAAAGAAGAATTTCATCACAAATTATTTCCAAATAAACGAAGGAGCTACTTGAGTCACAGTTGAGTAAGATAAGTAAGTTTATGCCCCTCAGTCCCAGCAGCCGTTTCGCAAAGACAGCATCCCTTCTAATTTTTTTTATTATTACTATATATTTGTTCCAGAGAGGAAATCGGTGAGAATTGGGAAGCGGGAGAAATTGTTAAAAAGCTGGAGACTCCCGCCAAAAGCGGGGGAGTTGGCAGGTCTGTTGATACAATATGCAAGATTATTATTAGGGTTTTTTTGTGTTGATAGTCATTTTTGCCCCAGAAAGTAGATGAATTGGTTATATGTTTGGTTGGTTATTGTTAAAATAAATAATAAATTTCATTCTTCAGATTGTTACAACCGACAAAAGTTTAGTTACTTGTTTAATTATGATTTTCATAATGTGTAGATAGATATAGAGATATTTAAACAAATGCTAATTTAGCAATTCTTTTCAGGTTGAGAACAAAGTTAAACTACGTGTCCTAACTACTAACTTTTTATCACAATGAATAATTTTTGTAATAACATTTGTTATATTTATTTGAAATGAAACTAACATATATCTTTCATTATTATTTGATTTTATAGTGTTGGAAACCTCCGCCAAAACTGTCTACTGAACAACCTTCAAAATTCGTACCATCTTGTGAACAATATGTTCACCGTACTGCTGATGAAATATATGATGCAATTAAAGAAAAGCAGCTGCGTAAAAATGCTAAGAAAAGTTCATCTAGAAAGAAAAAACCTGTGAAGAAAGAGCAAGAACCTGAACCTTCTGAAGTGGACCCTGAAAAGAAACCAGAAGAAGAAGGTAGTGAAATGGTTGTTGACACTGAAGCTACTGAACCTTGTGAACCAGTAACAGAAGATTTAGATAAATCAACAGCAGAGGACTCCTCTAAAATTGAAAGTGATATAATAGCTTTGCCAAGTGGGAAATTAAATCCTGTTGAAGAGGCCAAAAAGCGATTATTGAAAGTTGAAGCATCCATAGAAAGGCGCTATTTAAGGCCTCCTCTAGGCACTAGGTATATTTATATGTTAATCTGTATCAAATTCTTCTGGCAGCTCTGCCATAAATTATCTTTGGAATTCACTCATTAAAAATTTCATTTAAACAAAATTTTTAAATGTACTTTTCATTAACATTACTTCTTTATCATGTCTCGGACCTTACCTGCAGCTCTTTTAATATAAACTTGGTTATCCCTTTATTTCAAAAAACAATAAATATTTATATATAAGCAGATAGTTCTTGCATTGTCTAATTAATATTATACATTTTATCTAATTAATGAAGTCAACTTAAGTGCTGATGTTGTTCTTAGATTTATTTTGTTGGAGACTGTAATTATATATACACTGACGGGAAAAAAATCCCAACACCAAGAAAAAAATTATTGTAGAGTAATGAAATTTTGGCAATGCATTTGTCTAGGTAACATATTGAATTGATTAAAGTTTCAAGATCACAGGTTAATGTAAGTGCGAGAAAAACCATTTCAAATGTGAAATGCTAGTACATTAATAACTGGTGTAACCTCCAGAACTTTGAATGCAAACGTGCATGCAGTGTGTTGTACAGGTGTCGGATGTCATTTTATGGGATGGAGTTCCATGCTTGTTGCACTTGGTTGGTAAGTACAGGGACGGTTAATTAAAGTTTATTAAATTAAATGCTGGTTGTGGATGATGCTGGAGTTGTTGTCCAATGATGACCCATAAGTGCTCGATTGGAGAAAGATCTGGCGATCTAGCAGGTCAAGGCAACATGTTGACACTCTGTAGAGCATGTTGGGTTACAGCAGCGGTATGAGGGCAAGCGTTATCCTGTTGGAAAACACCCCCTTTAATGCTGTTCATGAATGGCAGCACAACAGGTTGAATCACCAGGCTGACGTACGAATTTGCAGTCAGGGTGCGTGAGATAACCATGAGAGTGCTCCTGCTGTCATAGGAAATTGCTCCCCAGATCTTAACTCCAGGTGTAGGTCCAGTGTGTCTAGGCTGCAGACAGGACCTGGCCTCCTTCTTATCAACACACTGCCATCAAGGCAGAATCGACTTTCATCAGAAAACGCAACAGATCTCCATTCCATCCTCCAATGAGCTCTAGCTTGACACCACTCACGTCGCAAATGTCAGTGGAATGCACGCTACAGGGCATCTGGGTCGGAGCTGTCCTTGAAGTAACCGATTTGTAACAGTTTGTTGTGTCATTGTGGTGGCAACTGCAGCTTGAATTTCTGCCGCAGACGCAGTACAATGCGCCATTGCCATACGCTGAACACGGCGGTCTTCCCTCTCAGTAGTGCCACATGGCCGCCCGAAAACAGGTCTTCCTGATACAATACCTTCCCTTGACCACTGTTGCCAATAATCGTGCACAGTGGATGCATTCCTGCCAAGTCTTCCTGCAATATTGCAGAGAGAAAATCCACCTTCTTGTAGCCCTACTACATGACCTCGTTGAAACTCAGTGAGCTGTTGATAATGTCTTCTTCGTCTTCTTAAAGGCATTCTTGACTAACATCAACTCACTATGTCAAATCTCGACAATAAATAACAGTCACGAACTTTACAGTGCGTATTTAAAGCAAACCTGATTTGCATGTTCATAGTGGCGCTATGAGCGCCACATTTATGCGCCTAGCGTGAAATTTGAATTGACGTCATCTTTAAGATGTATAAACACTCCTATCAAATTTCGTTTATCTAGCAAAACTCTCTTGGTGTTGGGATTTTTTTTTTCCGTCAGTGTATGAATTAAGTCACAGGTTATATATGAAGGTAAAATATTGGATCTTTTATGCTAACAAATATTCACCAAATAGGTAGGGCTTGGTGATTTTGGGATTTTAACCGCATAATGTATCACAGTATCAATTTATATTATATTAATATTATGTTATTTATTCTATTCTGATTAGTCTTATTTTTATTTAAATTTCAGTTTGAACATTTATTACAAAATTAAAGTGGTAGAAAATTTGTAGATTTAATTTTTAACATGAATTCACTTAGAAAATTAATGAAATAAATTATTCAAATTAATTGTGTTTTTATTCTGTAAATCTAAATTATCAAATAAAATTCCCAAATTAAATGCCATAAAAGAGTGTGTGTTTTAAAAGCATTCTTAAGTACAAAAGTAAACAAGCTTTAAACTATTTAAATTTTCATGATATAAAATTTGAAAAGTAAACATATAATTTATGTTTAGTTGTTGATGGATTGAATAAAGAAATTGCCTAATAATATAAATAAGGCTTGTTCTCTTCGATTTAATACAAAATCATTTTTTTTTTCTTCTAAAATTTGTCCTCAATTAGGTAATGGTAAAAATTACATGGAATTTTATATCAATACTTAACACTTGCATGATCTCTTAAAAAAGAAAATTCAATGGAAATCTGGAGAAAAAGCTGGAGCGGTGATTTTTTCTGAGTCTGTTCATTTTTTATGGACATATCCATGACTCTAAATATTTTAAGACATGAGTTTCTCTCTCTCTCTCTCTCTTTTGGCTGAAATTGATGTAGGTTTTACCAATGCAATTTTTTTTTGTTTTGTTTATTTCAGATTTTAAGTACATTTTCTAAATTTTCGATTTATATAAGAAATCACATTTGCTTTTAATGGAATCTCTCATTCATTCTAAGATTAGAATTTTGTTTTTACTTTAAATTTTACTCCAATATGTGTTCTAACATAATAAAAATATGAAAGATCTATCTTTTACTGTAGATTTAATTTTTGAATTTCTTCAATAGAACTACTATATCTGGTAGTGGAGCACCCAGCAATCCAGTGCCAGCTGACTTATCTGAAGAAGAAAATATTCCTGTAGGGCTCATTAAGTGGAGGAATGCTGTGGAAAGTTGTAGAACAGCAGCACAATTATCAATGTGTTTGAATTTCCTTGAGACTTGTACTGCCTGGGATAAATCAATCATGCGAGCAGTAGGTTTTACTTTCAAAACTTCTTTGACTGATATATTGGAATTGATTTAATTTTTTTATCTGAAAGCTAAATTAATTGAACTTATTTGAACCACAAATCTTTTAACATGTTTCACTTATTAATTATGTCATATTTATTTATTACTAGCCACCTTCAGCAACCAGCTTGTTCGGCGGGAATATAATTTCAATTGAATATCTTGTGCATAATTTGATATTCATGGTTCCCTTAACAATTTTAAATTTCAAATTGTGATAGACATTTAACACACGTTCTTTCAGTAGCTTTGCCCCTGTTCTGTTCGTTGTCTGCTTGAAGATCCATAATAGAGTCAAGTGACTGGCTGTGTCATGCAACATCAAATTGCACATTGTCAGCAGTAACTTCACTCTTATCCTTTTTGCAAAATATGCATTTGATTTTAAATTTAAAATGGTGCTGCACATTTTACTTCTAGCCGCATGTTAGCTGAATGAAAATACGCTGATTCAAACATAGCATGAAACATTAATATATTAACTTAGCTTTCAACAATGATAGAGAAACACGCAAATAAATGTTTGTTTAAACAATGAAAACAGTTTAATTGGATTTGAAGTATTGTTGTAAATTATGCCAAAAAATGTTTTTTGAAATTCATTAAAATTAGAGAAAAAATTGTGTTGCAACTTGATTAATATCATTGAAAAGGTAATTTTTTGCACTTTCGCATGGCATAAAAATTATTTTTGTGCTATAATATTTGTGGAAGTTGTTAAGGAAAAACACAAAAACCTTGCTTAATTTTTAATTAATTAAAATTTCAAAGAAATAAAAGCACCAACACACACACACATTCTCCTTTATTATTAGTACAGATTATTGGTGATAATTTGCTAATTCTGGCTGTGAATATGTGGTATAGATTTTTATGTAATGTCTGACTATTTCATTCTAATTTTAATTATCTTTTTTTTAGAGCTGCCAGTTTTGTCACAGTGGAGATAATGAAGAAAAACTCTTGCTCTGTGATGGCTGTGACAAAGGATATCATACATATTGCTTTAAGGTGAATAAAATATACATTGTGCTATATATTGAATATCAAAAGAATGATTGTGCATCTTGACCGTAAGTTACGAGTGCTTTCTCAGTTTCCTTGACTTGCAGTATGGATAGTAAGAATTTATAATTAATTATAAATGTATCTAACGGGTTTTTTTTGCATCACTGGAAATTTTAATTAGAACAGTAAAGTGTCTGGCTCAGTAATTACAGTTTTGCAATTTTATAATCGTCCAGTCTGTTGAATATAATATAAAAATGTGTATATTTCTGCAATTGTTCCTTTAGTTTATATTTCTCTCTGGAATTTTTTTTAGTTAGATCAGAAAGTCTGCCATTGAAAGACAGTGGGAAAAGTACTAACTGATCATCAATATTTCAGACTACAACAAATCAAATTGTATAAATTTTAATCAATCTGTTTTTTAAATTTGCTTCTTTGTCCTTTTCAGTCATTGTTGTCTTCTCATGTTCAAAACAACTTTTTTCTTAGATCTAGTAACCCTACCGATGTTACTATTTTTTATTTTGTGTTTTCTATTTAAAGGTACCAGATGGTTTCTGTTCCAAGTTTTTAATGTAATTTTAAATATCTCTATCGGAAGCATTTTTAATTAACATTTGGATTTATGAATATAACTCTTTATTTTTGTTGATCTTTAGGGTTTTTTTAAGTGTTTTAAATCGGTGCTTATTTAATAAATTGATCAGTTTTGTGATTTACTTTCTTTTTTTAATTTACAGCCTGTGATGGAAACAATACCAGAAGGTGATTGGTATTGCTTTGAATGCTTGAATAAGGTAAATGTCGTGCATAATTATTTCTTTTTCATTCAGAAAGAAAAAGATATTTCTCTATCTCTTTAATTCTTGTTTTCTTTTCCTGTGATAAACATTTTTGTGCTTCTGTTTTTAACTGTCTCTTTTTTGTTAATGCAGATAACATCCCTCTAACTAAAAATGTCTCACAAAATTGTGTCCTTGTTTCTTGAATGGATGAATCCTTTGAAAAGCAAATGATAAAAGTCTTCATATTTTTGGACATCTGTAGTGCTGATGGTTAAAATAAATTTTAGTGGTTTTATTTGGAATTATGAGTAAAATTAATTAAAGAAAATAAAATTTTAGCAGATTGACCATTAAAATAATTGTTATAAATAAATTCTATAATCATAGTGGATGGTGATGGTTGTAGTAAATTTTGGTTTGTAAATGGGTTCTTGTTAAATTAAATAAGCAGATTTTCAATGAATATATGAAAAAGTTATATGATATTTTTATGCAATTTGTGTTGTATGCAAAATAATTTCTGCATCTTCGGTGAAATTAATGCTTTGCAGAAAAGGAGAAATCACCTTGAATTTAAATATAAGAAAATGTATGTTATAAAGAATAATAATCTGATACATTTAACATATACTCTCTTCCAAAAATTAAGAAACAACCTGTTTTCTGGACCTAGCTTACAAACAAATTTATATTAACATATGAAATTTATATTAATTGTTTATTATCCAGTTTATGAACAAAATTCAGAATTTTGTGAGTATGACATAAGTAACAAATTCTTAACTGCACTTTTCCAGAGAAATCCATTCATAGTGAAAGCAATAAAATAAAAAACTTTAATGAACAAAAGGCTGAATAAATGGTAAAGGATAAGTTCTGTATTTGAAATGCACTCTTCGCATTGCCTTTCCATGCTTAGAATTAAGATGTCTACCACCTGAATCGAAAGAAAAACCACAAATCAAGCCTTATCTATCGTTTCATGATGAGAACTTTGAGTAGCCAGTGGCTTTTGTAGATGCTTGATAAGGTTGTGATCTGAGAATCAAGGTGGCCAATCTATTCTTTCCAAACATTGATCGTCTTGATATTTCTCAAGAAGGATTACATTACAAGGGTGAGTATTATCACCCCTTGTCATGAAGCCATCATCAATGACACCAGTATACAATTGTGCATATGGATCAAGAATTTTATCTTGATTTCTCACTCCAGGCAAAGTTCATCTTATTTAATTGCTGAATGAATAACTATATTTGTTGTTTTTGGTGCCCTATCTCTTTCTTCAAACTCTTGTCATGAATCAAGTTGTTCCGTACTTGAGGGAAATGTATTTTAAGTCTGCTTGTTTTACATATCAGATATGCGCGTATTGATTTTAGATTTATATTTTTCTTGGTATTTATCTTTCAACTGGAATGAATAAAGAAATTTAACAATATATATGTAATTGTTTTCTTACCTATTTTGGTGCTTTTTAATATTTTGTATATATTTTATTCTAGGCTACTGGTGATAATGTTTGTGTTATTTGTGGAACTAAGGGCAAATTAATCGAGTGTGAAACATGTCCCAAGACATTTCATCTCACCTGTTTAGAACCTCCATTAGCAAAGTAGGAATCTCATTTATATATGAATTGTTTTAGTAATTTTCGTAAGAGTCTTTATATGCTTCCGTGTCATTTCTCAGCAAGCATTTTGTATGTAATAAATCATTGGGATTTTAATATTTTGATAAATAACTGCTTGTGACATTACTAATATATTTATAACACAAAATGCTTAGTGATTTTTTAAATTTTATTTTTACTAATTTTTTAAAATGATTTTAGAATGCCAAAAGGAAAGTGGTACTGTTCTGGCTGCAATTTAACAAGGGTAAGAGAAAAGTACTTATTAAAATAAAGGAAAATTTAATTTCCCCAACATTACTGTTTATATATATATATATATATATATTTCTACATTTTTCTTATATTTAATAGCCTAAGAAGTCATCCAAAAAGAGCAGTGCCAACAAAGAAAAAGAAACGCCCAAGGACAAAGAAACAAAAGAAACTACTGAAAAAACTCCCAAAAAGTCAGAATCTACTTCAACATCTAAATCAAAAAGTTCAGAAAAAAAGAAGAAAGAAGAGAAAAAGAAAGAACCCGAGCCTGTAGGAAATGTTGACTTAGCCCCATGCAGGTAAAATTTTAAAAATAATGTTCAAGACTTCATATTTTTGCATAAATGATGCCTTTGAGTAAAAGAAAATTTAAATTTCCTTTATATACATAATTTTCACATTTTGAACAATCTTTCTATAAATTACGTATTCATTTTTACTGTTTTGTTTTCATTCAGCACAATTTTGGAAGAGATGCAGAAACATGAGGATGCATGGCCCTTTTTGACTCCTGTTAACACTAAACAGTTTCCAACTTACCGTAAAGTCATTAAGAAGCCTATGGACATGCAAACAATGAAGAACAAACTTGAAGCTGGGCAGTATGTTTCTTTTTCTCGTTGGTTTCATTATTGTTAGAATAACTATTTAAGCTTAATTGCCCTCATCTCCAGTAAAAAAATATACTCGAATATGACACAAATTAAATGGTTTTCTCTCCATTAATATTTTTTTATTGGATTCACCTTTTAAGTGGGTAAGGAATTAAAGCCATGGATGCAACATATTGATTGTACCCCCTGCAAATAGCAAGTGGGCAAGTCTGACATATTCCTCATCATCCCTAAGTCCTAACTAAACCCCATGCGAATTTAGATTAATTTAGAAATTTTAAGAAGTCTACAATAAATGGTCTGTTGTGAATGAATGTCAACTTAGCCGTATATCATTCTAGATGAAATATAAAATTATAAATATTATAGCACTTTATCAATCAAAGTAAACACATTTGCCAAATTGACAATAATATTAATCCATTTGATATTACTTGCATAGTAATATTTCATTTTATTTATGCTAATTGTCCTTTTTTGTTTAGCTCTCTTATAACAATGTTGTAATATGAATTTATGGAAAGTGTCAGGAATCAAACATAAAAAACTATTATAACACAAGTTCTCAATAGTGCGGTTTATGCTTAATATTAGGGGAGTGGAAAGTAAAAAATGTCATTTTTTTTCCATCAAAGTAAGACAGACAAATTTTTGAATTAACGATGTAAACACTCTCATTATCAATGATCTTTTGCCACCTAGTGGGCAAATTTTCAATTCTGGATCTGTAGAGTAAATGTTTTAGCTCATTTTTGTCGTCTTTAGCATTTTGAAATTTTTTCCATTCAAGAAATGTTGGAATGAGCTGACTAAGTGGTAATTAGACAGAGCAATGTCTGGCAAATAAAATCAGTGAGGCAACACCTCCCATCCCAATTCTTCGATTTTTCCCAGTATCTTTCTTGCAGCGTTTGGATTTGTAATGCCATATTGCAGAATGGCACCTTTTCAGTTAACAAGGGCCAGATACATTTCATTCCAGGCTTGATTTACTCAGTTTAATTGTTGACAGTAAAAGTCTGCAGTTGTAGTTCAATCTGTTTTTAGCAGATTATGCCCTGAGTATTCGACTAAACGGACAACTATACCGTACTAGGGTGACTTAGAGGGAAGCAGAAACTGAGTTACCTGCCCTGCTGTAGTGTTCAGGGTTCTTTGAAGAACAACTTGGATACTGAGGTTGGAGTACTAACAGCCATTACTGGCCACGAAGCAGGTATGGTCAATGAGGAGTAGCTCAATCCACACCATTATTGTACACACGTCCAGGAAGTGAGAACCAGCTTACTTATCCAGCAGCTTCTCAACCACGTACTCGTGGTGCCCCCAGGTGGGAGTTACTTAAGGGTGTCTGATGAGGTTGTATTGAGAGAACCACTATCCTTTATGTTTGGGTTGCTATAAAGGACCCATTTCTCACTTCCAGACACAATGCAAATAAAAAGATGCTTCTACGTTATGTCATTGAAACAACAAATTATGCAACTGAAAGGTTAGCTTTATTTTCTTCTGGAACCCAAACACTTTCTCTTTTAACTTTATCAATCTGTTTCAAATGCTCTTGAATGGCCAATTAAAGTATTTTAAGCTTCTCAGATAACTCTTTGAATGCTTGACAGGATTTGCTTCCACTTCTACCCATAAAGCATTGTTTTCAGGAGACACTAGTCCTCCTGAAAAAAGCTAGTTTAGAAAACCAACATTACCCCATTTGAACTTAAAAAATCATTTTTAGCATTTACAGATATCTAATGCAGCTGGATAAACATTAAAAATGTTTTTTATTGCGTCATTACCATTCCAAAACTCAAAAAACAAACTGTCAAACATGCAGATCTTCAGGGTTTTGGCTTAAAATATCAGTTGGAGTTGTTATAAAAATTAAATTGACCTGTTACACAAAAGAAAAGTCACTTTCATGTGCAAAAATATCTTGCATAACTTCAGCATTCACAATCAACCGACAGAATTAAACAAATGTTGATATGTGCAAAAACGACATTATTTTATGGTCTCCCTAATAATTACTGCTCAAAAGCTCCAAGATAAGCCTTGCACAGCTGCATGCAAATTCTCTTCATAACTATTTTTAATAATGCCAATAATTAACATTCAGTTATGCTTATTTTTATACTAGCTGTTACCCGCGACTTCATGCGCGAAGAACTTGAAATATTAAATTTTTTAAATTCACGAATGTAAATGTTTCGTTACATGTTGAAAGGGGAAATTAAAAGTTTTGATGGTTGATAATACATAATTGGATGGCTAACAAGAGTGTATGCTGTTATAGTTAGGTAATTTGTTTATCTATGCTAACACACTTTTGTATACTACATTTTTTGTTTTACGTTTTTTGCACGGATGTAGAGGTTTTGTGGTCTGGACACACATGAACATACCACAAAAAGTTGCCCATGGAGAAAATATGGTTTTTCCAAATGTACGCCTGCCCCTGGCAAATGCTAATTTTAAAGGGAATTGTTACCTTTTGAACTTGGATGGTAAATCCTTCGATATTATCGGAATGCGTGAAATTAAAACACTCTCTCGTTTTTAAACACTCTCACGACGTTTGGAGCTAGGTGTAACCGTGCACAGTCTCGGTACATCAAGGTTATGTATCAATAGTACTGGCACACCGTCTTTTAATCTCAGCTTGTCGGAAGGTACCCCTGACAATTCTAAGGAGTTGAAGAACTTGTTATCTGTTATATGAAGAAGATGTTACTTGTTATTGCCCATTAGCGTATCTACAGGTAGATATTCTGTAATACCTCCCTTCATTTGTGACATTTTTTTATTTATCTGACCTAAACTTTCATTAATCAGTGCCAAATTACCATTTCAACAACCATTCTCTATTCCTCATATATTCTCCATTACTGTAAATTACATCATTGTACCTAATGGTATCATCAGGCCCTTATAATCTGTGGAATATGCCATCCATCATGCTATATGTCATCCACTTCTATCATTCAAAAGAAAACATAAAACAAATACTATATCGTTGCATATTTTCCTTTAGTTATAATTAACAGTTTCTAAATTTTAATTTAAAAACTCTTGCAGCTATATCATATCTATTAATAGATTTCTGTCCTGGTGTCAATTTATTGACAGTTTCTTGAATAAAATCTGATATGGAAAAGATAAAAATATAATTAACTAAAATTAAATAGAAAGCAAACTCGAAAAATGAAAATCAAGCATCGAGTTGAGTAATTTCAGTTAAGATTCCATAAATAAATTATTTGTTTCTTTTCTCAGAAAGATCACATAATTGCGGCTTTCTTTACGATCACATGATGTTTGACATTAAAAATAAGTTATTCCATGTGTAGTTTGGCCGTGAAAGCGTAACAAACAGACAGACAGACGCACTTTCTCATTTAATATATTATTAAGGATTTATTATTTCTTAGGAAACGCAGGTAAAAATGACAGGTGATATCAACTGCAGGGATTTTTTAATCTAATTAAATAAGCTTTAGAATTCTTTAAGAAACCATGAAAACATTGCCAAACGATATTTGGAAAAAAAAAAATGAACAGAAAAAATAATGGCAAAGTAATTGCACCGTTGCTTAGTAACTCATCAGTATCAACTCTAGTATCATTAAATTTGATTTATTTTAAAATCGTCTACGTGTCAACTTTTTATTAAATTTTGAAAAATTAATAAAAATTGAAGGAAAAATGTCACAGATATAAAATTGATATCATTAAAAAGGTAAAATTTTGAACTTTAAGATGGTATAAAAATAATTTTCGGGGGATAATTTGCTCCGAACTTACAGCGGAAAAACGTTTTCGGTTACTTTTTAATTAACTGACTGTTTAATTAACTTTTGTGCTTTAAAAAGTTGACAGTATTCTTCCCCTTGTCTTAATTAATGAGTGTGCAAAGTTTGATTGAAATCAGTGCAGTGGTTTAGGAGGAGATGTGGAACATAGATACAAACATATATACATACCCACAATGACTTTTATTTATATTAAGATTAGCTCTGCCATAAAAGTTTCCTTGTAACTAAATAAAAGATAATTTACTTGCATGGGTATTCATTTTAACCCTAAGTTGTACAAAATATTTTATAACTTTGTTATAGCATTTTTATGCTACTAATTATCCATATTGCATGATCTTTTCATTGGTCAGCTGTAGCTGTGATGATCTTAATTCTAAAAAAATTATAGAAAAGTAATTCTAAACTTACAATTTTTTTTTTAGTCAGAATAAATTAGTTAAAAGACTTGCTTACTTATTATATTAGCTAAATGTTTAAAGTATTTGAGGTTCATTGAAAAAAGACAAAAATGTAAGTGTTGCAAATATACATTACTGTGCAGTTCAAAAATATTTTTGTTGATTTCTGTAAAAAAAAAAATAAGAATTTTAAATGTTTTGAGTGATATTTCATTCTAATAAATTGAAAATTTATTGAGTTATTTCTGTTACACTAGCAATTTTAAAATTAATTTTCAAAACTTTTACCTTTTTTCATGCAAAAAAGGTAAATCTTTTTTGTTTTCATGATTTTCAGTTTTGTTTTAAGTTCTGATTTTTTTTTTCCACCTTTTAGTGTATGTTCCCTAGATATGTGAACTGGAACACTTAAGTTCTTAAAATATAATCACATTTTTCATAATAAATAGCTTTAAAACCTCTCCAATGAATTTTAGGTATAAGTGCCGAGAAGATTTTGCTAATGATGCCCGTCTGATATTCGATAATTGCGAAACCTTCAACGAAGACGAGTCCCCCGTCGGCCAAGCTGGTCACTCGATGCGGGCCTTCTTCGAAAGCCGATGGTCTGAGCTGTGTAGCACATGATAGTCCTTTCTGAATCCAACATGTGCTGGAAAATAAAGAGAACTGAGTGCTGCCCTGATCACGTCAAAAGTGCCTGCAAAGAACACTGCAAGTGGATGCACATCTGTAAACTCATTGTACTCTCATTTTTATATCAAGTCGCACAAACACTAGATGGTGTTTTAAGGCATTGTAAATGGTTGGTATCATCGACTCACCTTTTCATCACTTAATTTATACTTATTTAAAATCGATCTGTGTATTTCCCCTCCAGACCTTCACACAGTGTGTTATTGTCCATTTGTTTTTTGTATTTTTTAGAACAATTGTGTAACTATTTTTTCACTGTTTGTAAACTTGTTATACTTATTATTATTATTTTTAGAGTGGAACGCTGAGCCCAAGCAGAGTGTGATTTTCCACTCTTCCCGACCTTAAGTTATGTGGGTTAATTAAACATTGCTCAAAATGTCTTTGATTATTGATCTTTCAGAACTTCCCTGGCGAATGTGATTCGTTTTGGGTTCATTTTTGTGTGTCCAAAAAATAAAGAAATGTTCATTTGTATGTTTTTTAAGAAGTTCTATGTGTCCAATACTCTCCATAGTGTAATTTCAGGGAAACTGTTTGGTCTTTCTATAACTAAGCACTATATGAATACTCAGAGTGAAATTAAATCTGTTTTGAGCACACTCAGAGCAAGGCTTCAGAACTTAGTTACTCAATGCATATGAATCAAATGAAACAAATTTCTTGTTTGAACGATTTATTTATTCCTTCTCCTGGCTAAATGATGCAGGGTTCGTGAAATATCCTCAATGTAAAAAGGAAAATTAAAACTATTTCTTGAATTTGTACTGTAGCATTTGTATAATAATATCGACCCATAACTTTAACAGGCAAGTATCGGACACGTTTTTTGCCATGCGAATTCCCCGGTGACATAATTGATTGCATTAAATATTAATTTATATAAAAAGTGCATGCTTATTGAAAAACATCTTGTGAAAATTATTCAATCCAATATTTAATTGGAAGCTTGTATAATCTGTTAATTTTTAAAAATGTGTGTATTTTGTAAGCTTATATGTGCATAGAATTATAAAAGAAAACTTTTCAAAGCTATTACAATTTTTAATTTTAACTCTTTTAGTTGCAACCTTTAAATTTTTAGACTTTTTGCTCTTATGATGTATATATGACTGTTAAAAAACGTATTTGTAACTCAGGAAAAGATTTTAGAATTGCGAAGTTATCAAATTTTGTTTCCCCGCTTTTAAATGGGCCGTTTCTTGCACCTTGTCTCTCATGTGTTATTTTTATACTGCCATACTTATACCTTGCTTAGCGTTTCTTGTCTTTTGACTCTTTGAAAGGTATCCCCCTTACTAGTGGAACATCTTAACTTATTTGCATCTACAAACAGAACATTACCAAAATATCTGCTTGCAGATGCAAATGGGTTAAATGGTGTTGACATTAGTAGACCATGAGATTATTTACCTGCTTAAAAATCGGTCTTTCATTTTGTTCGTTATCTAAAGTACATTTTATCATTGCTGGAATGAATCATTTATGAAAATAAAGCTTCTATCTGTCATTATTATATGTTATTGACTTTGCGAAACTTATTTAAATCTTTTTAAATGCTCCTAGATAATAAACAGTTCTATTGTTTGTCATCGATTCCGATTCCTTTGAGACTTGTAGCGAACGTAAGAGCATTCTGTGTTTTATGTGACATGCAATAATTGCATTTTATGTGCACTCACCTAGTGAGTTTCGATTCGTTGTGGCTTTCTACGTCTGCTTGTTTAGTATGTACACCTTGGCTTAAAGCCAGTTAGTTTTAAAAGTAAGCCATGTTTTATATTTTGAAGTCCATGTACAAAGTACCTTGTATCAGTGTGTTGATGGAAACAAATTTTGGGTAATACTATTCCACTCATCCATAAGAGACAAACTTCTGCACCAGACAGTGTCTTCAAGATGAACTATACCTCTAAAGCATAACCCGGGACGGCTCTTCTCACTTAATCTATGTTGTTAAGTGATTAGTTTTTAGGTTGTGACATCAGAAAAAAAAATCGCCAGAATTTGTCTCAATAGTTATTGTATAATTTGTATAAGATAATAAAACATAAAATTCCTTTGGCTCAGTGAATTTTTATGTCTTATTTCTTCGGATTCGTCACACTTCAGAAAGTTGCTAAAGGCCACGAAATCCTGTTTAGCACTATGTTAAAAAAATCAAAGAATGTTTGTTGCATCGTATACTAATTGTCTCTATGTAGTTTTCCGTGTTTTGACTATTGTCTTTCTTCATCAACTTTACTATTCTTGCACGTTTTTGATGCGTAGAAAGCTTTTTGTGTCGCCATAATACTAAGTATTTTTAAATTCAAAGAAATGCAGGTTTACTAAACATTAAGCCAATAATATCATACCATACATAAACTGACAGCAATACTGTTGGAGGTTAAAATTTAAACTAGAGTTATTAGGGCTCTGATAAATATGTTTAAGAAAAGTAGTATTAAATAACAGCTCTTTATGGGAATTGATAATTTGCATCCTTTAGAAATTTTAAAACTAATGATTATAAAAGGATGGTCTTGAATGTATGGTAAAGCATAAAAAAAAAATACTGTAAAAGCCATTGGGGTAAAATCTCCAATCCCTACACTTACATGTGTATATGTAGAATATCAAAACTTTTCCATCCACAGAAAAATGGTGGAAACAATGCTGATATCAACTAACTCTTGAATTTATTTACATGGAAATATCATTTCTTGTATTTCTACAAAAAAAGGATACTGTTATATCTAAATCTATGTAAGAAGGTTATAAGTGAAAAAGTAAAGAGAAAGAAACAGCATTTGACATAAAGTAAATTTTGCAGCATCCACTTTATATTGTTTCTTGTAACAAACTGTCTCCTTTAGTATTCATCATATGAGGTACCATTCTTGAAATTATTTATAAAATCCTAGTAATTAAATTAAAATGCAAATTTTTGATAAAAATTTGATGGTTTATTAAATTGGTCAAAGAATCATACAACAAACAGTTCATACAATGTTATTCAAAAGAGCAGAAAAATTTAAGTAAGTGTTGTTTCTAAATTACTTTGTTCAAAATCACATGGCTTTACATAGAGTAAGATTATGCGAAGTGAAAAAAAATATATAAAACAACTACATCAATTTTCATATGACAAGTTTTTGAAATTGAAAGGAATTGTTTTGTAAATAGTATCAATTATTATAACAAAAGTGTACTTAGCAATTAAATAAGTTTCTAAATTAATACCTATTGTTTAAAGTATCAACAAGGTTTGGATAATTTTACTCTTAATAATATAAACATCTCTGTATATATATCAATATAAGACTTTCTTTCATTCTTTTTAATGTAAATTCATGAGACTTTAGTTTTTGACCGTCATTCATTAACAAGACACCAAGAAGTAGGATACTCCAATTTTGCCTCATGCATACCATAATACTTATGTATCTCAGAAAATATATAACGTAAAATGAAAAGAAAGAAACTGTTGTGACTTCATGAAACAACTGTGATCTGAAACCTCCAAGTTGTATGAAAGTTTGAAGTAGTTGTCCGATTATGATTTTAAATTATAATCTCTCACTATTTGGAACTAATGCACAGGGGTCAAATTTCTCATATTTTTGACCCGCTAAACTTAGTTCATCATAAACCAAGTACTGATTCCAAGAAGTTGAACTTCAAATATTAGGATGGAATTCTGATTAATTTTCCATGTCAAATTAAGAAGTAGAGGGTAATTCTTTTAAATAACCAAAACATGATGAATTCCTTTAAAAAGATGTAACATTTTCATTCTTTTGAATTAAGAGAAAAACATTCTATGGAGTTGTTGGCAAGAATTGATTCTGGTAAACGGAAGTTTTCACTGGCAAATGTAGAAGAATACTTTGAATAAAATAAAAACCTCAGTAAAATATCCTCATTTACTTTTTTTCATGCATACGCTGAATTGCTTGCAAACCAGCGTATGCATGAGTAATTTTATGTTATTAGCTGAGACATTACAGGAAAATGCATTAAAATTTTTTTAGAAGGAGGGGGGGATGAATATTTTATCTAAAATATTAAGTCCTGTTTTAATCGGACTTTGTAACGGAGAAGTTTATATCTAGGAATTTTTTTTGAAAGAAATCATCAATTGATTTCTTAGTGAAAATATCAACAACAGGAAATGGAAAATAAATGCTATAACTTTCAAGATTTCATTTCTGATGAAAAATGCATTGCCAAGCATAATATTTAAGTAAACATACTTCTCTTCAAAATTGCTTGTTTGGAAGGGGGGAAAATCTGGCATTGGAATTTCTCCATCACATGAATACATCTCAAAATTTGTTAAGAAATAGCTATACAGTAAAGCACCATCTATACATTTCCTAATTTACACATGGTTTACATTTATATGTTTCATCACAGTCCCAATTCATTTGTAACCATTGTAATGATAAAGTGCTTCGATTATACAATGCAAAGCTTTGGTTATATGACGCTTTCCCCCTTTCTAAAATTTGCAAATTTTCTCCTCAAATCATTATTTCTCCGTTCCTATTAATCCTTTCAAGTTCACTACATGTTTAGTTTTGAAAATTACTAAATTTATTTCAAAAACGAGTATTAGACATGTAGCTGATCATAAATATGTAAAGGAAACAAATTGAGCATTTTTTATTTTCAAGAAATCTGTGGTTTCACAGTGAAACCAATGAACGGTAACGGGCTATTTTTCCTCCAAATAAGTAATCATCAAAATGCAATTTAAATTATGTGCTTAATTTAAAAGTAAACGTGAGTATTCAGAATATTCAACCATCATAAAATTCAATATTACTTTCGAAGATTCAATTTTTAAAAATATAAATTTGTGCAAGAACCCTCATCATTTTGTTTCTCTCGGAGATCAAACGCAATTTAGCCTTTGCAATGCCGATATCTTTGTGTATACTAATGGTATTGAACTTAAATTTTTATACAAGTTGGCCTATATATCTGGCTCTTAAGTTATTAAGGAAAAATTGTGCTACGTTTTGCAAATTTGCAGTAAAAAAAAAATGTTATATGTGTAGTTTTACTGCGAAACCAATGAACGTTAAAGGAAAAACTTTTCCTCCCTGCCATTTCCAACTAAAGGCTTACTTGCATGCCCATAAATCATATAAAATAAATGTATAATTATACAATATTCTCACTTTTATGATAAATATTTAATTTTAATGTGGAAATAATATTTTATGTAGTAATATACTTGTATATCTTGAAAACTTTAAAATTATTAATTTTAAATTAATTGACAGCATTAGATATGTAGCAATCAAAGTTGTTTATTAAAATTTGATTATATGATTTTTTCATTTATATGTTGTTTTTTGTCAGTCCCTTTGAAAGACCTATAAATGGTGCTTTACAGCATTTTGATGTCCAAATAACAACCAAAAGGACTCAATATATTTATTCTACCTATTTGAGGGCACAGTTATCTGATGGTACAGTCTTAGTGATTGGAAGATATTAGGTCCGATCACAGCCTTACAATAAATCTCTATCATATGCACTAAGTTGGTGCACATTAAATATATGGAAACTCGAGCACCTCATCATTTGACTATGTCTTAAAACCACAAAATCCATCAACAACAGCTCTCTTGTAACTTCAAAACAGGACGGTATTCCTGTATTAATGTATATTTCCATTCTTTTTCTGAGTGTTTGAACTTCATCAGCTTTAAAATCTTTTGAAAATAAATTTTAGGTAAGTTTTTGTGTATTTTGAACAACATGTTGCATCTGACTGTAAAAACTCCATGCTTATTGAATAAGCAGTTATTTATAACATGCATTCTAATACAATTACAGAAGCGAATGGGTTAATTTGTCAGATGAAAGTAAATTTACTTCCGTGATGATGGATTTTGGGGAAGATGAAATTATAGCACTTGAAAAATAAAATTTCAATAAGTGAGCAAGGCATGTTAAAATATCTCAAAGAATTAAATATTTCATAGTTATCAATTCTTTGATTTTGTTTTTACTAAAAACAATAAACTTCAAAACTTTTGCCATACTTTTCATTTCAAATGTATACAGATAAAGACAACAACAATTAGTGAAATAAAAATACAGAGTGCTTGAAAACGATTTATCAGTTTCAAAATAATATTCTAAGGTATTATGGAACATAATGTTTGACACTTATTTTCTCGCATTTAGCAAAAAAAATCTATGAAAAGATTTACCATAATTCATAGTTTAAAGAGAAATCATCATAAAATTACAATTGCAAAGTAAAATTCAGTTTGGAAATTGCCTAAATCACATGAAACTAAGACAGAAATTTTTTGAAGTTCATTACGTTCCATCCCATGTCTGGAATGTCAACAAAGAGTAAAACTTAAGATTTTTCACTAATGTCAATTTCCTGATATGCACTGAGTGGTTAGAAGAGATATCTATTTATTTTCTGACAAGTAACATTAACCATAAGCTCAGTGTTAATTTCCGAATTAAGATCTAACTACAAAATGATTTGTTTTCCTTTCTGTACAATTAATTTACAATAAGATAATTAATTTCTGGCACTCTGCATTTTTCACTAGAAAAAAGCATATGAACTAAAATAACATTTATTAATAAAATCACCAGAGAGATAATTAAAAAATATTAAGTAATTTTTAAAATGCCTATAAAAACAATTAACACATATAGAACACTTTTCCCATTTGTACCATTTGCTCTCAACACTAATCAAATGTCTCAAGAACAACACCAACAAAACAGAACTAAACACAGAACATATAATCGGCATAATTAAAAGTTCGAATTCCCAGAATTTCATAGTCACTTAACAGCATAGTTCATTTTTTAAAATATATTATAATACAGCATTTGTGATTTTCCCCGTTAAATGCTTTTAATTTGTTTTCAGTTTCTTCTGGAAATTTTTCCCAATATAGGAGAGCCTTATGAAAGCTTCACCTGGAATTAGAGTCCTTGGCTCTCTTGTAAGTTCATCCTTGTTCATCTGGTCACACTTACCAGATGTTTTAAGAAAGCACCATGGGTAAATTTGTTTTAAAAAATTTAGATTAAATTTCATCTTCCTAGATAGTGGTGGAGTATAGTCAATAGTGCTAGGACTACTATCCAGTTGGAGGTGAGGCACAAGCTACGACAAGGCAGTTCGTCGTAGTAGTACTTCTTGTCAGAAGATGCATAGTAAGATTTCACTGAATCTGGTTGGCAGTTGACGTCATTCTCCTGAAAAAATCAATGAAATCTTGAGAAACAAATAATTGAAAAGGTGGAGTCCCAACAGATATTTTCCATTACGAAATGGAAAATAACAAAAGTATGTTGAACAATTTTTAGTATGGACATTTAGAATAGACACTTTGATATGAATTACAACTGTTCTTTGAAAATTCTTTTCCTCTGTATAGAAAAACCTGGGAACATTCTCAAATTACTCTAAAGTTTTTTCAGACATCAGCATACAATATATGAATATTAATCCAAAGATAAACAAGTTAATACAACATAGAATAATATTATAAATAAGAAATTATTTTCAAAAAAAGAATTTTAAAAAATTCTAACTTCTTAGTTGCTCTTAACAACAACTTCCAAAAAAGTAGATTTTCAAATGCAATAACTTGAGGAAGAAAAAATCCAATTGGATTCAATTCCATTTCCAATCTTGATGAAACTCAGCACTAAGAATTATTTTCATTTTTATAGTAAAATTTAATGAAATATTTATACAATTAAAATCAAATCATAGTTAATGTTGACTACCAATAAGTGAAATAATTATAAGCTTGCATAGTTATTATTACTGGCATGAATTTAAACAATTTATAATATTTTGCAAAGTTTTATAGTAGTTGAAACAGCAGAAACATTAGATGTCTGAAATTCTAATTTAATTTCGCAGAAAATGAATTCAATGTTTTCTACTGAGAAATCTTGTAGAAAGAAAGTGAAAACTTGTGTATTTATCACAAAAACAGTGATAACTCAAAAGCTACACACTGATTTGAAGTAAAATGAGCCAGAATATATAACACATAGTAAGGCACCAAGTAACAGGCAAATAATTATCAATTTATTTTGTTTTAGAAATGAGACATGTATGAAATTAACAAACTGGAACCTTTTGTATGAGTTATAGCTATTTTTTCTTATTTCAGGAAATCAATATATTTCCTGAAGGCTAAAATTATAAAAGTTACTTTATTCTGTTTCACAATATCTTTCAGATAAAGAACTATCAACTATAATGCTTCATATATTTTTTTGGTATTCAGTCTTCATATGTTTAAATAATGCCCTTTTGCCAAAATCAAGAAGAAAAAAATACAACAATATATTCAGTAATTAGCTCTTTGATCTTTATAGCAGTCCTACCGGGGGGGGCACCAGAAGTTCATGGATAAGAAGCTGCCATATAAGTAAGAAGGTTCTCGCTTCCCTGGTGGGTACAGTAATGATGGTGTGGTTCTTAGGGCCCCATCTCCAATGAAGGGCGTACCCCAGTAAAATGGGCGCTTGTCGCATGAGCCACTCGTAGTAGGGGCTATTATGCGGGGGACACAGTGCCTGATGATGTGGTGGCAGACGATCATTCAACGTAGACCCAGATGCTACGGCAGGGTGGGGTGATGGCTTCTTGTGATTACATTTATAGCAAATTTCTCTCAAATATCCATGCATGCTATACATTGCTATGTACATAATTAATCCTACATTGTGCTCTAATTCATATCTGCATTCCTGCCTTTTTCAATGAACAATTTTATAATTTATTAATAAAATTGTATCCTTGCCACATTTTTGACTCAAAGGAGGACAGTTTTTAGCAAAGAAATTTTAATTAAACAATTAATCTTTTAATTAGTTAATTTTAACTAAAAAATTAAGTTCTTTAATTGATTTTTCTTGCATTCTTTTATATGGATTTACACAATTTTTTTTTTTTTTGAAAAATAAAAAATTATGCAGTGTGGGGTTGATTTTTAGGAAGGAAGAAAGAATCTTTGAAAGTAAATTTCATGTTTTATGCAAGAAACATCACACATAATCCTGTATACAGATAATTCTTTTTCAACTTTAATTATTGTTGAAGCAGAGCTCAAATACAGTAGTTTGATAAATTATGAAGGTAACCTTTTCAATTATTCAATAATAAAAGTGCAATTTTTATGATATGCTACAGAAAAATACATAAACAATATGATAATACTACTACGCAGGAAACTCACCCCACAAATCTCGTGGCAGGGAGGGCAGACGATTGTGCCGATGTGCAGCCAGCCTTGAAAAAATATTTGGATCTTCAGCTGCTGACCAGTGTGGAAGCACGTATAAGTATGGTTGGCCACGATCACATGCAAGTGCCCATTTCTGCATTCGTACTGTTAACACACACAGATGATTAAACAGAAACAAAATACTTTCTTTTATAGAATTTGCAAAATGATATATTAGTATTTAATTAACTCTAGAATATAAAATTTACTTTTTTGTAATTAACGGTAATTGCCTTTTGGCTTGAAAGGGTTTCAAATTATCATGTATTATTCAACAAATGTGAACTTCTACCAAGATTTTTTTTCCTTATATTTAAGTTTTTCTTTTCTTTATTTTTTTTTAAGTTAGTGTTTTCTGGGATTATTGTTCATCTGTTTCTCCTTTTTTTGTTTTGTATTCTTTTTTGTGGTTGTTATTTTGTTTCTTCACACTTTTGGTTTGGACGTTTTACATTTGTTGATTATGGTATATTTATCCATTGAACTCTCTATATACACAACTCTCAACAGTTGGCATTAGAAAAGAGTCTGAAATTGTTAAAAGACTAAATTCAAAACATAAACAGCATTTTGTAAATGCTAAGAATGCTAGCAGTTATTTCATAACATTTGCAAGATTTTGCAACAGCAAAATTATGAATGAATTCTTCACTTCTAACTTTTAGTAAACTGTTTGCTTTAACATATTTTGCATATAATGACACAAAATCGTTCATTTAGCAGGAAAAAAGAAATAAAATATTTACATATGCTTTATAAAACAAACAGTGAAAATAAACATTCAAGTCACAAATAATTCAATGTACAGGGTGGTCATAAATTATTGAACCCATTTCAGAAATTAATAAAAAAAACTAACAATGTTACAACTACAGTTTTTTAAAAATGGAAGCACATTTTAAAGGTTATTTGGTCTAGGTGGGCATAAAGTAATGGGCATCTACCATTTTCGAGAGCCATTATCTGCAACACTTTTAAAGCTAGTTGTTAAATCAAGTCTAGTTTTCGAGATATTCATGAAAAAGGAAACCAGAAAACATGCATCGGCTCCTGCTGATGAGTAGCCATTGCATACTAATAATCATCATAGGTACACCACCTATCTAAAAAATTTTTTTTTATTTGTTCACTTAATTAAGAAAAAAAAAGGGGGCAGCTGTAACATAATAATTTTTTTTTAATTTTTGAAATGGGTCCAATAATTTATGAACACCTTATATAGTGAACGCTTACTCTGTAGCATCCGCTGCCCCAGTGTTGCCACTGGCGAACTTGCTGGCATGTCCTCTCTTCCCACATGTCTTTGTTGTGGTTGAAGCACTTGGAGCCGGCTCCATAATACTCCAGAGCAAAGTTCTTCTCAGGCTCTGTGCAGAAAAAGAAAGGAAACATATCAATTGTTTATAAAGAGCTAAATACATTATACAGTAAACTCTCGATTATCCGGCATTCAAGAATCCGGAAAGCTCAACTAACCGGAAAAATTAGAAAATTAGTTTTTCTAAAAAATTTACATCTGCACGCCAAAATTTAGCATGCGCACCGTTCCATTCATGCGGACAATTTATTTCTGGAATGCAACGTTCATTCCAGCATGGAGGGGTGTAGAAGGAATATATATATATATATACAGTACTGTGATTTACACAAACTTGTATTATGGGGTGGGTTCAAAAGCAAAAGTGAGAACCAAAAAAATAATAATAATAATAAAAGGTCCTCACCTTTCACCGAAAGACCTAAAAACGAAATCGACAACCAGAAAAAAAAGGCAAAGGGACAGAATTGGTAAAAAAAAAAAAAAAAAAGCTATGGGGGGGGTTACTCCAGACTGGTAAATCTCTTTTTTTCCTTTATTTATTTACTCTCCAAATACCGGCAGATGTTGATTCCGGTTACGTAATATCAAGTGAAGGAGAATTGGAGGTGCGCGTATTGTGCAATAACCCTTGCGATCTTCTAAAAGATAATTAGTTTTGATATTCAATCTGGGATTTGTTTATGATCACTTAAAAGAGTTTTATTATGCTTGCTGAGTAGAATATTTTTCAGTTTCGTCGGCTATTTTTATATGTTTATATTTTTACAATCTATATATGTATGGTAAAATTTCGGCTACAGATAATATATATATATTTTAAATCATCAATGTTAAATTAAAATCTTCATATGTTTTGTAAATACAATGTTTTTGAAGATACAGAAGTATTCTTAAAATTTATATTTAATGCACATTTCAAAATGACAAAAACAAATTATTTAGCCCAAAAAAATCTTTTTTTAAAAAACAGGCTACAATTTACGGGGGGGCGCCGGGTTTCCCGTCACACTCAACTATCCGGACTTTTCAGGTATCTGGAAATCGGAGTTTCCCGAGCATGCCGGTTAGTTAAGCTTTTACTGTAATACTATAATTATAAAATTCAAAGAATATTACGAGGCATATTTTCTGGAAACTGGCACTGTGAACCTCTCACTACGATGTTGTTGGATTTCCAAGTGAATTCCTGAAAAGGAAAAATTAACCTTAGAGCAAGCATATCAATTTATATTTAAAAAATCAACAAGTACTTTAAACTTAAAAAAAATTCTTTTAAAGAAAACGATTCTCTTAGTTAAAAGTACTCATATCATAATCACTGTTTTCTGTTCCATTTTATTGGCAAACCAATGATGTCTAATTTAATGATCAATAAGTAAAATATAAAAGAAAAAGTGAAATAAATACAACCTACATTGCTCAGCGAGTTGTGCTGTTTTTTAATGACTTACACATTCCTAGACACCCATAAAAACTAGAAATAATCTCTCTACTTATTATCTTAGCTTCTTAATGATACTCAAAGATAAATGGATAAAATGAGTATGTATTTCAAAATACCATGTGATTTAACAAAACAGCTCTTTAAAATTTCAAAATTATTTTGTTTCGTTTTGAATAAATTGAATTATAACAAAATGAACAAATCATATTGTAAAAACATACTTCACTTGTATTTGATACAAATTAAATTCAACATATGCATTCAATTTTATATATTTCAAATACAAGTGCAGTAAAAACAACAAACCTGTATATAAGGACAGTAATCTGCAAGACTGACGGAGCCACCGTATCTTCCAATCTCTGCACTTGGGACACCGGGAATGTAATCAAAATTCTGAAATTAAAGCAATAAATCAATACATTTATCGAAAAATTATAATATAAATAAATTAAAAATGAATAAACAATGAAATAAATTTTCAGCATTATTGAATGATCAATTTCGAATACTCAATCAAGAACAAATTATATAAACTAACAAATCATTAAATTATTATTATCAAACTAACAAGCTGTATGTAAAATGGAGTCTTTATGAAAGACACCCATTCCACAAAATATTCTGAAATACTCAATATCAAAACATTAGAATTAAACCCTTTAGCTATTTTATAGAGAAGGTGGAAACTTTGGCCGAGTTCGTAGATTTGCCATCCATCTCAAAGAGAGTGGAAATGGTGGTCAAGTTGAAATTCTCATTTCCCCATAACTGCCTTACGATTGAAAATAGAAAATTTAAATTATACGAATTATCGTCTTATCATAACAAACAACTTTTGCTTTGAAAGTTTATTTACAGCTATAATTGCTAAGAAGTAATGGGCTGAAAAGCGATTTTCCACTCCACCGCCAACATTAGACTGGCTTGCAAACCTATGAATGTGACACCTTGTTGGAAAGCTTTCACTGGCTGCATTCTCTCCCACCCTCTTTCATCGTCATAATTCCATCTCGTATAAAATTAGAGTAAGAAATATTCTTTTCTGTATATCTCCAGACAAAAGGAACCCACTTTTGGCTTACGGCTTGCCAACAGGAATTTCTAAAATTAAGGCTCTTGACCCCATGTGAGGTCAAGTAGAAAAATATTAAAGCTGGAAAAACTCTCGCAATCTCCTCCTATTTCAGATTCTTCAACATTTGTATTCAAAATAATTAAGAAAAAAAATCACTTCAACTCCAACAATTTCATTAAAATTTATTATATAGCTACAGTAAATTCTCGATTATCCGGCATTCAATTATCCGGAAAAATTAGAAAATGAGTTTTTCTAAAAATTTTACATCCGAACGCCAAAATTTAGCAAGCACGCGCGCCAGTGTGCAAAAAAAAGCAATATACAGTACAGTGACGTACACAGACTTGTTTTAGGAGGGGGGAGGGGTTCAAAGGCAAAAGTGAGCATTCACCCCCCCCCCCCATTTTTCTGGTCACTCTCAACTATCCGGACTGTTCAGGTATCCGGAAATCGGCGTTTCCCGAGCCTGCCGATTAGTTAAGCTTTTACTGTATTTTTTTAATTGAAATTCCTTTTAGTTAACAGTAACTGAAACTCGATTTTGTTATTAATTTTCCACCTTCGGAATCGTGGTAACATTTTTCTCAACTGACAAATAGAAAGTGGATCGAGTTTATAAAGTCCTGGTTTGGATGTGTTCATTTTCTTTAGGTTGGAGTGATCATAATGCAATGGTCCATCAATGTTTCAATGATATCAGTCATTTTACAATGAAAATAAAACGAAATCTTATCAATTTAATTGTAAACATTTTACAAAAAAATTACTCAAAAGAGCTAATATTTATTAAATTCATTATTAATAATATGTACAGGAAATAAAACTGCTCAACAATTCTTGAACCAAATATAAAATTTTTTAAAAAATGGAGAACACATTTATATGAATATACAAGTATACAACGGGTTAGTGAAGGAGAAAGCAAATAGAATGCGTACTTGAAAAATACGGGGCAGTTCTTGAGGATATTCCACTAAATTGCACAAAGCAACCGAATCTCTACTATCGGTGCACTCGGTTTCAAGAGGATCCTTCTTAACTTTATCACAGTATGGATGAATACTCTCTCCCCTGAAATGAATACAATCATGTAAAGGATATTTAAGATAAATAATTCTCAAAATATGGATTCTTTGAATCCTCGAATTTATGGATTTGTTTTTAAAAATTCTAAATTTTACTTTTATGAAAAATTAATACCAAAGCAAACAAGAAAGTAAAATGGCTTACATGCACGGATGGATATATACCAGCCATTTATAATGCTGCAGTTATGAATAAAAATAACAATAGTTTAAAGACAGCACACTTTTATTAATGTACTAAAATGTAGACAATTTTTTATCAAAAATCCAGAGACTAAGTCAACATTTTCAAAGTATGAAATGCTGATATAAATTCTCTAAGTAAATCCGAATTTTAATCAAAATGAAGTTTGGATTAAATTTCAGAAATAAGTTTTAATGAATGTTTAAAAGTTTTCTTTCATTTGATATTCAATATGTTTTCAGAGCCTGGCACTTCTATAATTTTGACCTCCAGATTTTTGATTTAAAAAAAATTTTATATATTCTAGTATATTAATAAGAGTGTATTTAAAAAACTTTATTTTTATTATTTTCTAGCTTTTAGTCTTTAATATTTTTCACAATTCATTATTACTGTTATGGAATTTTGAAATTAATTTTTCTTACATTTACTACTAGTTTGTGCCTCTCGTATTCAATCTAAATTAAATAAATGATTCATTGATAATTAAGTGCTGTAAACATTAAAATAGTGTATTGTTATCGAGATCACACCTCTGTACAAAATTTCAAAACTCTAGCGCATCAGAGAGTGAATGAAAAATCAGTTACAATATTACATCCTCAAACACAAAATAAGTCAAGTTAAATAAAAACAAGTAAAAAGGTAAATCACAATCATATAACTGCACCTCAATATCTAAAAACTTCTTTATCTAAACAACATGAGAGAGAGGTGAACTTCTAAAAAAATATTATATCATTTTGTTTCCTAACCAGTTTTCAGAATTCAATTTAAATTTTTGTTTCAGGAAAAATCTTAATTCCTATTGCAATATACGTTAAAAGTGACATGGTTAGTGAAACTGTCTATAAGCATTATGGAAATGTATTAACATTTAAGAATAACTTTTGAAATAACTTATTATCTAAACATTAACCCTTTAAAGGTCCACTTTTTTCTAGTAGAATTTTAGTAAAATGGCTTTGGGATTGATATTCATTTAAGAAAAGAAATTCATTTAGCTTATTCGATGAAGATTAATTTTTTGTTAACTAATTTTTCTAATCAATAATTAATTATCAAATCCAGACACTTTGTTATGGTTTGAGAAAAAAATTGGAACGTCTAGATTTTTGTTTTATAGAAAAAATTGGCGACAACTTATGCAAACCTTAAAAATGTATTTAAAAATTAATGAATATGGTGGTAAGTATACTTACCACAGAATTATAAAGGGTTAGAATAGATAAATACATTCTTAAATACCCAATTAATTGTTTCAAAATTACTCACTATATTGCTTATAAAAACAGTGATGGAAATAAAGGTAAATAATGATATAAATAAAAATTTTAAAATGTAAGATTGGATACAGAACAAATATCAATTTAAAATGGAAAATTGGCTATACAAACCGAGCTCTTCTAGAATCTATCCAATCTTTACAGCTTTTGAATGCAAAATCACAACCTAAGTTTTTACCCCATTTCAACTCTTGTGCCATTGCGTAGTTTGGCATATACCATCTGAAATATCATAATATATTTAAAAACACAAAAATTATTATTTAAAATTCTGTCAAGATTACATAGAATGTATCCAAAATTAGATGATATAAAAAGGAACGAAGAAATTTTTTTTCACCCTGTATCTTCCATGAGAGCCAGCGTTATCCTGGAATATACTGGGTTCTGTGTGTGAGTACCTGTCATTGCTTCATTCTGAAATTAAAATAACTTTTAAAATTCAAAATAAAACTTCAAAACAAAAAGAATTAATACACAAAAACTACAAGTCTATTTCTAAGATTCTTCATTTAATCCTTTGAAGACAGCGTCACTTTAAAGCTACGAGCAGCTGGCACACAGGTGTGCTAGTCGCCCTCAAAGGGTAAAAGAATGAGAAAATTTCCTAAAATATTGTAGATGAAAATTATCGCACTTCTTTGTCAAATTACCGGCATACATGCAGGCAAAAAGTAAAATTCCAACACCAAGAAGCCATAACAACAAATAGGTGAAACTAACATATTTAATGCAATGAAGTACAAAAGCAATTACAGTTTCAAATATGTAGTTGAAAGAATGCTTGAGTAGTAACCAGGACTGCAGAGAGGGGGGGGGGGGCCAGAAGGGTAAAAAAAATATTTTTCTCATTTTCAAAAGTGTTTTATTTTGATCCACAACAAATGGAGCCAGCACAAGTTGAACAATATTTTTACAGTTATTTCCTCTGAATATAAAACACTTCCTTATTATTTTTTCACAACAATACGCGAGTGACTGGGCAACGGAAATAAAGACTTCGACTGCTGATCAGTCACTACAGTCATAATGCACAAGGGGGCCCCACATGCCAGTACTTTGCCTGAGGGACTGGCTTGGCTGTTGGTAGCAATACATAAAATATGATGGAACTTTTTCTTGGCAGCCACATTGTTGAATGCACGCATGCACATGCATCCAATCTTACAAGTGCTGGGTGTCATTCTGCCATTCACTCTTGTAGCACCTGTACAGTAATATCAGCAATAGTTGCTGTTGGATGGACAGGTGAACAAAGTTGCTGTATCACTCCCATGTATGCTCAGTCTGTGATAGATTTAGTGATCTCGGCTGCCATGTTATGGGACTCTCTGGGCCTAGTGCACTACCCATCCCCAGCAAGGTACGTGTAAGCAAATGATTAAGTCGCCGAAATCTTCGCCAGAGCATCAGGTCAGCAAGAGGAAAAAGTAGTAACACAGATCCCCGAGAAAACCATTTCTAGTGTTATTAGAATTTTATTTTCAGACAGTGTATAAATAAATAATGAATATAATAGCCTACTATTTTTTGCTTATTAAAAATTAGGTTGTTATAATAAATCAAACTAATACATATCAAATTACAGTAATAAAAATTATATTTAAAAATTAAGTATCCTATCCATTATAACATATATCTAATTAAAAAAATTAGAGTAAAAATTAGCCTGAGAAACATGTTAGAGTAATAATAATGCACTCCAACATAATGTACTTCATACTATAATTATATTTCACGTCTCGACATGGATAATTTATCTAAAACTACAACGTGAAACAAAAAATGCAATTACAATCTAAATAAGACCATCTCAATTTTAAACTAAAAGCAATTATACCTAGATAAAACATTTAAAAAAGCACTGTTGCTATATCCACTGAAAGCAAGACTCACTTCGAAAAGTCTTTTTTCCCAGTGAGTGAGGACAGTGCCGTCCTCTCCCTGATCCTCGAGTTCGGCGCCCTCCAGGTAGGCGCAGTTGAAATGCCTGCGGATTTCCTCCTGAAACATAACAATTACAAATCAATAGCAAAAACGCAGTAGCACGGAAGACCAATAAAGTGAAACTCATTCGGAATGTCCCAGGATAAAGGCTAAACAATAATTGCTATATGACAATTAATTCAGTTCGTTTTCAAACTACAAGTTAATTTTTATTAGTACACAGAACAATCATGTCTAAGCTTTAGAAATACATAAATCATTTTAAAATTTATGCAGGGACAAGTATGAGTAAAAGCATCAAACTGACGCTAACAATCAAAAGCGAAATATTCGCTGAATTTCAATATAGGAATATTAAATCGTTCATCGGCATAAAAGCAATTTTTAATTACTTTAGTTTAGTAATTTTGAACCACGGTCAGATGACGAGGATGACACCTAAGCTGGCACCTTCCTCTTCAAACTTCATATCACACCAGCGCGAGGACATTTGACCAGTCCGATTTAACGTGAACCAGGTCCACAAACACGACGGATCTTTAGTGGAATCGAGTTTCGAACCTAGAGCCCGCCGGCTCCCCAGCCGAGACCTTACTACTAGGCCACCGTGGCCCAAAAGATATGTTTAAAAAAACATATGAAAGAATACGATTTATGAAATCAATTCTTCTTCCTCGAGCTGAGATTTTTATCCATATCCCTACTTTTCATCAAACTGAAACTTGCCGTTTTTTTTCCACCCAGGTTTTTATTTCCTACATTAGATAATTTATAAAAACGATGTAGTTAAACGATAAAGAGGATTCACGACGACCATCGGCAATCTTTCTCAAAACAGATATTCAACTCTATTCATTCTACCTACCTCCTTTTTTGGAAGACACATCCCTCTCACCACATCTATTTCTATTAACTAAAAAAAAGTACCTCTGCTGCTGAAAGTGTTTAGAATTCTTTTTATGAGATCCAGTCTATCCTTTCTACAAAGCTTAAAACAAAAAAATAAAACTATCAACATTCCATTAACTACCATCGGCTCAAACATCATTTGGATACCCTTTATTTACAAGAGAAATCAAGGACAATGCCAATCTCCAGAGATTAGATATTAAATAAGATGAAGATTTTTTTAATAAGTAAGATAAAAAAAAAAACATTTTCAAAGCTAAAAGAGGAATATTTTGGGGCGAACCTCGTCATTTCAGACAGTGGCCAGAGGATGAGAACGACACCCGAACCTGCACTCCCTCTCCAAATATCCACACCAAGCCAGAATTTAATGAACGCCAGATCCATGCACAAGAGGGATCTGCAGAGAAATTAGGTTTTGAACCCGCGTCACTCCGGTCCCGAAGCCATCAGGTCAAGCAGCTTCGATTAAGTTCCAGAAACTTTAACGCAAGTGGCAAAGAACCACTGCCTGTGCACAAACTTCTGTAACTCATATTTGCGGACAAAGTGTAATGCGGTAAATCAAATGAAATAGATACCATACCTGCACCCGGGGAGTCACAACAATTTTAACCGTCTTCTTCGTCACATTTCCCCTAACTTTCCAGTCTCTTCTCTCGACTTCTCGAATCACTCGGTCACTCCACTGATGGGCTTGAATCCTGTGGCGGGAAAGAAAAGATTAAAATCCACACCAGCATGAAGAAAGTTACACGGCTATTAGAAAAATGGACGCAATTATACAACCGGAAACCAAGATATAGTTGTTTTCCCCAAAAAAACTGTCCTTTGTGCCACGGATGGCATTAGTTTAAGTTTCCCACACTGAACTATACATACTTAGATGTAGTTGCAAATAGTGAACCCAAAACGCATCAAGTTGCAGTCAGTGGCGTAGCGAGGATAAGTGTGTCGGGGCAAAATATGAGTTTTCTCCCCAGTCGTCATCAGTGCTTTAAATGAAGAGCAAATGAGGTCCGGGGTATCGTAATATTTTTTCGCCATATAATTATATTAGGCTTAAAAATGCGACAATCATATAAATGTTTATATCCATGGGGGCCCCCTAAGACTGGTGCCCGGAGCATCTATACCCCCTCTACCCCCAGGTTGCTATGCCGATGGTTGCGGTTGGTTCCCGATTGCTAACTACGTCCAATTTCACTGCACAGAATTCAGTTCATTTGCAAGGAATTTCCCACGAAATCGCTGGCAATTGCTAGGAATTTCAGCATACTAGGAATCAGAAAATTAGCAATCTAAATTTTTAACTCAATCAGCAACGTCATGTTTAGTTCAACCCAGGAACGGTAACGTTACTTCGCAGACTTCGCATTTTGAATGAGAAAAGTAGTCAATTTGACTCAACGTTACCGTTCCAGGGTTAAGGAGCATCACCAGAACAGAATTTGGAATTTAATTTATAATTTGCCGAAATAGGAAAAATATTTTTGACGCCTTAAGGCGAGATGCTTGCGCTTTATAAATTCAATTAAAATTTGATTAATTACAATTTAAAATTTTATTGAAATAATTTATGATCTTGGTGGTATTATCGTTGCTTGAAGCCTTTAAGTTAGGGATTAATTAATTAATTTATTTCGGGAAAATTCTCAGATAAAAACGAGTCTTTTCATCGTAGCGTATTCATGGCCTAAACAGCGATAATTTTGAAACATTTAATAGGCCAGATTTTGATTGATTAAGTTGGCTATTCTAAGTCCCTTTTTTTTTTTTACGGATGGGATGCACAGATACTCAATATTCAATGTTCAGATACGCAATTCAGCACAACTCTATATCTCTTTTTCTTTGGAAGTTGCATTATCATGGGCTGGCCTTTTTAACAGTATGATGAAAACCTGGGACATTTTTTGAAATAATTTAATTGGTGTTAATTTAATTTCTTCGGAAACTTGTTAAATTTTGAAACCGTAATGCAAGACTTATTTAATTTTATATTCAACAACATATTTATGTTAAAAAATATTACTACAGCCATAAAAAAGTAATCTGTATTATTTTATTTTTTTTCAGGAATAGGACTATATAACACATTTAGAAAAATAATACGTTTATTATTTTCAGGAAACATTTGGCCTCTTTAAAATTGCATCTCATCATTATTCAACCACTAGTCGCATTCGGCGACTAGCTTGTTCGCCGGGAATATATTTTCAATTGAATCTTGCATCATTTTATATTCATGGTTCCCTTAACAACATAAGCAGATCGTAGTAGATATTTAACCCATGTTCTTTTAACTGCCTTGCAAATGTTCTGTTCATTGTCTACGTAAATGTCCCTAATGGAGTCAAATAACTGACCATGTCGTGTAACATCTAATTGCAAGTTGTCAGCGCCATCTTCACCTTCTTATTCCTCTTGCAAAATATGCATTTGATTTCAACATTAAAATGGTGCAACACATTTTATGGCCAGAGGCATGTTTTCTGAATTAAAACATGCTTAAAAAAAGAATGAAAACATAGCAGCCATAATCATTCAGCATACTGGTAATATTTCTTCATATACTTAATACCTTAGAGAGCTGGTTTACAGATTCCACAAAATGTTTGATGAAATAAAATATGAAAGCAAAATGTAATAGGAATGTAAACACAATGAAAAGTGTTGTTGTAAATTATGCCAAAAATATTTTTAAAAGGTTATTAAAATTACAGAAAAAATTGCACAGCAATTTAATTGATATCATTAAAAGGGTAATTTTTTGCACTTACAGATGGTGTAAAAATAATTTGTGTTCTATAATATTTTGGAAAGTTATTGAGGAAAAACGTCAAAATTTCGTTTACTTTTTAATTAATAAAAATTCCGATTAAAATTTCAAAAAAAGGGCTCCAGGTGCACATTCCGACTCTCCAAAGTATGTTTGTGCCACATTTCGTAGCTCTAGCAGTCTGTCCAGTAGATCGCAAACACACACACACATTCTACTTTATTATTAGTAGAGATATTCTATCAATCTCTGCTCAAGTCGCCACTAGCATACATTTTTAAAATAATAAAATTTCAGCGCGTGCATAAACGTTCATCGCACAAGAAAAACATCGGGTTTCCGGTCTTTTGGGTTTCGCCGGTTACAACTAGCACATTTCAATAAATAAATATTAATTTCAAGCTCTCGTGTTAATCTCAAAATGCATTTAAAAATTATTTTGAATTGAATATAGTGAAATCCTATGAACCGTTATTTCCGTGAAACAAACGATTTTGACTTTATAACTGGATTAGAAATCTAATACTGCTGTGATTTCGGGTATTGTAGTGCGAAGGTTTAAAAAACGTCGACTATATTCATTCATAATAATAAAAATAAGATAGACGCTATTCAAAGATTAGATTCCTTACACTTTGTTCACCATGGGTTTTCCGTTCCTTCCTCTAGGTGTCAGCGGATAACCACTCTTATCACGAAAGTACGCATATAAACTAACTGAAAAACCCTGGAAAAAAAATGAAGATATTTTAGTCGTGTGCTTCATCAATATGAGAGAAAAGATAATTATGCAACTTAAAGGAAGTGATTAACCCTTTTGAAGTTATGCCATTACAATAACTTAATCAATAAATGGTTAAAAAGAAATATCCATCAGGAAGAAAACTCAAAATATGTAGAATACGACAAAAAAAAAATCGCGCCTAAAATTTACTGAGTTATCAGCCATTAATCAATATTTTGAGCCTTCCATATGTCATTGAACGGCAGCCAATTAAAATATTTGCGAAAATAGACAAAAGCGTTTTACTGCGGTAACTCACGAATACATTAAATAAAAACAGCTTATTTGGGCTGTAAATAAATGACAGTTTGAGAATTCTGAAACTTTGAGAGAGAAATTGAAGCATAATGAATCATCCATCACAGCGTTTTTGAGTTTTTTTAAATTTTGGGAAGATGAAAAATCTGATCCTTAAAAATTGTGCTTACCTAGGATGTAAGGTACTTAAAGATCATATGATATATTTACGATATATACGATTTTTTTTTTTGCGTAATACTTTAAAGTAACAACATTTAAAAATTAGTTTTCGGAATTGCGCAGAAGTTTAGTTTTGTTAGATCCGCATGCCGTTTTGAAGCTACGCGAGGGCTGTTCTGAGGTGGATCTTGACATTTTGAGCTGCGGCCAGAAGACGAGGACGGCACTTGAGTCAGCATTCCACTCTCCAAACTTCTGCGCCACTCCATTGTGACGAAGAACATTGCAGAAAGAACAAAATCACCAAAAATAGCGGCATTCGACAAACAACTATTTAAACAAAACATTATTTAAATTTTAAAAAGAAGTCTTTCCAAGAAAATCTGGTTCATACAAAAATGTCTGAAAAAGTTTTAAAATGTACCGAATTTTTTTTCGGATTTTAAATGCTAATATTAGATTTACATTATTTTTCCTCTGATGAATTGTCAATTCAACTTATCCAATGCTATACAGTGAAAAGATACAAGACTTGAAATACTAGAAGACCACGTTATAAATTGTGCAAAAATGTTCTATTTAATATTGTCGTATTGCGGATTTATTATTTTATTTTTCATTGTCTGAAAATGGAAAAGATATACAGAAGGATAAATCCTTTTGAAAGTGTTTTTAAATTCTGTTAAAAAACAAAGAAAAAAAACATTCAATAAAATACGATTCTAAATGAAGAATTGGGAAACAAAACAAAATATAAAGATCGAATTGAGCAATATCTGAGAATCCATTAACAGTAATGAATAAAGAAGGAAATGTAATCATCGATAAAATGCTAGAAAATAATAGCTACTTACTAATGCATGTAAAATTTCGTGTTTAACAGTGGATAGCAAGGTATCCAAATCTTGGGGTTTAGTAGAAATGGAATTTGGGCACAAATTAGCATGGCCAGCTATAGGTCTGTAACAATAAAGCACTTTCAATAAGACTTACTGACCAACATTTCATCAAAATTACAAAAGAAAATAAATTTTACTTTAAAAGTTCATAATTGATTTCTTTTGTTTCTATTTAATGGTTCGTAATTGCTTCACCTGTCCAATGCCGCCTCCTGCTGACAGTGCGCAGCATAGGCGACCGTCTGGCCTTTATGACATCGGTCCGTCTGCATAGCAGACACGTAAAATACAAAATCTGCATCCTGAATGCCAACGCCTTTAGGAGTAGAAGTTGTACAGAAGTGTCCTGTGGCGCTACACACTCGACACGGCTGAAGAACGAAAAAGACAGAAGATTAATTTTTCATAATATTCGGAAACTTAATTACATTATATTTACAATTAAACATCTCAGAATGTAGTATAATTATTCAAGACCATGATAACCAAATTATATTCTTCTTCTCGTATCCTTTCGTGTTTTTAATAGATATAATAGATCAAAATCTTGTGGGAGACAATAAAGTGAAGAATATTTTATAACTTACATAATGTTAATTTATATTTCTTTATTGAGAGAATATTTCTTAAATATTAATGAAATGATTCTTATATTAACAGTACACAAATTTTCTTTCAGTTCAGTATATATCATAAGTATACTGTATTACAAATCTTTCCCATATAATAACTCCATTTCTTGGACATCTTATTATTTTGGAAACCCTGGATATAAAATTTTCATTCTAATTGGTCCATTTGCTAAATTGCTTTCAATGACTCACCTCCACCCTGCCCAGAAGGGTGTCGAATAGGGCCGAATTCTCACACACATTGCAGTATTTTTTATTGAACAATATTGGAGCCATTTTTCGATTACAATTTCAGCAATTCAAGTGACTCAATCATTAAATGAAATATGTTTCATCAAAATTACATCACCCTCTCCAAATAAGCATAAGCATTATCGGCAATTATCATTCCAAAAGTAGATTAAAGCAGAGATACCTCCACCATATTCGACATGTTGAAACATGTTAATCAAGTTTCATTTCGATCAGTCTCTTCGTTACATGTATTTAGGTGACATTGCCCCATCCTATCCTAAAGGACTGGGTAAGGGCTTATATGCCCGTAGAGTACGTCAAGTCTGCCAATAAGGAACATGCGCACCAGGTTTCATCAAAATCGCCCCAGCTGTATTCAATTTCATGTTAACCAGTCCATTAACCGATGTCACCCAACGCGCGTGGCTGCTGGGGCCCTTTTCTAGTTAAGCCTAATTGCTGGTGTCACGACGACGTGTCAGTCGGTAGCTAAAAGCCACAAGAGCTGGCACGTATTTGTGACAGTCGAGAGAGAATATGCCAAGCAACTGGCACACTCGCGTGACAGTCGTCCTTGGAAGGTTAAACGACTTCGCCCCCCTCTTCCATCATAGATGGGGTTAGCGTTTATTTACCACTGTAGTATTTGTAGTCGGCCAATGAGAAACATATGTACAAAATTACATCAAAATCATCCAAATCATATTTAACAGCATGTCAATTTGTCCATTAGTTACATGTATTTAGAGTATTTTGCCCCACACTACCCCGAGTTACTGGGTTAGGGCGAATTTAATCCTACAGTACTTTAAATCGGCCAATGTGGAACATAGTACCAAATGTCATTAAAATCGATTCAGCCGTATCAAATATCAAGTCAATCGGCCATTTGCTACATTTAAACGACTTTGCCCCACCTTACCCACGGGTATTGGGTTAGAATTTAATTAAACCTACAGTATATTTAGTTAGCCCATGAGAAACATATATATCAAATTTCATCGAAATCGCTAAGCATGTCCAGCGGCCTTTTTGCTGCATGTTTTAGGCGACTTTGTCCCACCGTACCCTGAGGGTCTGTGTTAGGGCTTATTTACTCCTACTATACTTCAAGTGGGTTAATGAGGAACATGAGTACCAAGTTTCATCAAAATCCATTTAGCTGTTCGGAAGTGACGCTGAAACAAACATATATACATACGTTGAGTTTCATATATATAGATAATCAGGCACAAATCAGCTCACAGTAGACTCGTGTAAAGAGAGTTCCTACAACGCGAAACCCTATAATGCACCATAGACAGTCAGAGAGCTGTTTTCATATACAGTAGAACACCGACTACCTCTATCAACTGAGGTAAACTATCAACTCTGTTAACCGAACCGGTGTCAGAAAATCAAACTGTTTTGCTAATTTTTAATAAAATCAACGAATTTTTCAGAAAAGGGAGTCAAAGTTGGCATTGGAGCCGATTTTCACGATGCGAAGGAATGTTAACACGTTCGCTTCTATGATTAAAGCCTGATATTCGAAATTAGACTCCTCCTCCTCTGCTATCTCTTAACTACAGTACAAAAGACGTCATCTGGCAATAGGTGTGAATCGTATTTGATTCACGGCGATCAACGTATTAAAGGTCGTAATCGGGAGGTGATCTTTTATAGCCCAAGAAGTTATTTAGAGAGAAAAAATAATAACACAGTTCCATTCTTAAGCACCTCAATAGTAATGTGAGCAAATTCCATGCATTTCTTTTTCACTGTAAATGTGGCGGAAAGTTTCGCGTTGTTGAGCGGAGAGAAATATTCTATCGAGGACACCTTTAAAGAATCAATGGGAAGGGAACAGAGAAAAGAAGTAACATTCGCAATTCCTCTTATCAAAACCGGTTCGAAAAATGCACGTAAGAAGTTTGATAATTAATAAAAGAGATTGTTAAAACGTTAATACGTGGTAGTATTCGCGAACTTATTTTCATAATCTCAAAGAAACAATTTTGGAAAACCTGGTCGACAGAAAAGAAGTCAGGATTTAAAATTTAGTCTTTATTAACCAAGTTTTCGAATATCTGAGGCGATCAGTCCGGATTATAGAGATTCTACAGTAACGCGATTTGTCGTACAATGCGCCATACAATAAAACGTCGGAATTACCCGCATGTACCAAGTACCTTTGCTATACATGAGCATTTTATTGTTTTCTTTCACCCTACAGACTTCCTACGTTTCGAAGCTGTTCGCTTCAATCCAAACAAAATTCTGAGCGTATCATTCAAAGGAAAAAATAAACATAACAGATTTATTGTTTTCAATACTACAGTTTTCAATTATTTACATAATGCAAATTGCATTTTTTGTAATTTACAACAGACATTATAACAAATGAACTTGCTGCCTGATAATTTAAACAAACAACAAACGAAAACTATCACTAAAAAATATCTGTAATAGATGTACATAACTTTTTTCGTAATTGTAACTATTTGAATCGCTCATTCGTGATCCTAATATTTATTTTTCAAAGATAAATATATATCTTTACCTCTAAATGTTCCTCGGGAACGACAACTTCACCACAAGTCGTCACATTTTCGCAACGTTCCTTACAGTGCTGCTCGGAAACATTGACTGGAAAAAAGGCTTGGTTGTTGGGGCATTTCCTGCAACGGTAAAAAATTATTACATTTTAAAGAGCAGTAATCCCCTTCTTATGACTAAAAATTAATAGATCTTAAATCCAACAACAACATATATATTATCCAGTATCAACTGACTCACCTATTTAATCTAATGGGGACTACCATAGGTCTAACTAAAAGTGTTCTTTCCCAATATTCTAAAGCTTGAGGCAAGATTGTGTTCTAGAAGATAAATTACAAAGCCATCAAGAAACAAGAGTTATGATTCTTTGAATAACTAATAAAAAATACACAGATATTCAGGTCACAGAATTAAAACAATAAAAAAGAATTCCTACAATTTTCAAATGATTTTGGATTCCTCAGACTACTTTGTTAATGCAAGACTTTCTTTCATTTTTTAACTCCAGCATGTCGCACACTGGACCTTGTGCTGAAAAACCCTACCATACCATATCATTTTAAAACTCCATTCAAATAAATAAATAAAACTGTAAAATTTTGTTTAATTATTTTAAGAAACAGTGCGAATAATTTTCCGCAGAACATATATAATTTTAAATAAAACTCATAACAATCAGTAAATAATTGTCACATCTTATATAGTCAAACACCTCTTTATAAGGAACTCTCTTAGGGACCAATCTACAAACTAACTATAACCGAGGTTTCACTACATCCGATTTCCTATTATCCTTAAATGAATTTCAGTGTCGAACAAATTAATTTTGCAATTATTAATGGGCTAAAATAAATTAAAAGAAATATTTGTTCTTAAAAAAATTAAACAGTGAAATTAATTGATCACAGTTTTATTTCTCTAAAGTATGAAAATAAATTGTGAATTTCATTAAATTACTGTAACTAAACTTGAAAAGAGGAAATTTTGATTCGCTATATCCGAACTCCTTGCTTTTGAAGACCGTTACAATCATTTGAAAATATACATTAGTGGCATAGGAGTTCGGTTGGGAACATTTGAAAAGTTCCTTATAACCGAGGAATCGTTATATCCCAGGTTCGTTATACCGAGATCTGACTATATTTTTTAATTAATAAAAAAATTCACCTTGAAAGAATGATTCCTTCACAGTTTGAAACAAACAATACGAATACTTAGAGGGGGCATCATGAACCGACTCAAATCCAGTTGAGGAAAAAATCGTACTTGGATAATTAAATAAATTAGCTTCACATTTTCAGAAGAAACTAATTCCCTAGCATTATCATAAAGCATCATCCTTTGACAATTGTTATCATTCACTGAAAGCTATATATAGTGCCATAAGCCTGATCAAGCTAACATAATCAATAATGTAATTGTCATCTGTGTTTTGGAGAGAATAACATCAGCTTTCTATTTATAGTGCTATACCAATATTAATCTAGTAATACATAAAAGAGACGATGTATAGAATTAGCAATTCAGATAGCACCATTTATATCCATTATTGTTAATATGAAAATAATGTAACGAAATCGATTTTTGTAGAGACATTCCTAAATGATTGCTTTAATGTGCAATAAAAGTTCCTACTTTAATTTTTTTCTTTCCTTTTCTTTTTTTCCATTTCTGAATGAAGTCGATAATTTAATTTTGGAATTAGTGAGAAATTTCCCCTACTCTAAAAGCAAGCTTGATATAAAACGAAATGGAGTTAATTCATGATCACGTGACACACGTTATATCCGCACATATTAAAATTTGGTATCCACTCGTATTTTGAAGGAGGAAAAAGGATGTGACGTCATCTCACAGCGTAAGGTAACCTGCAGTTAGATGCAAGTTGGCAAGAGCAGTTACATTTGTTTCGTGACAGTGACGTCATACGAACAGATACCGATGAGACTACAAGTTCCAAATTTTAGGCCTGGTATTCCACAATTTGAAAAAGAAATGTAGCTCTAAACTCTGTTACAAAACTTGAAATTTAAAGCTTATTTAGTTCAAAGCGGTGTTTTGAATCCCTTTCTTGTTACGTCACCACGATCAGCCAGTCGTCCAGTAAACATCAGACATCTAAAAAAAGGAGGAATGTTCGATTTCAAGGAATTCTAAATCGTCATAAAATAGTTTTAAAAATATACTAGCCGCCTTCGGCGACCAGCTGTTCGCCCATAATATTAACGGCCTGTGGCTATGCTCGCAACTTGGCGAAATAAATTGACGAATTGGGGAGGGACTCGGCCAAAGTTTTATTTTGCGAAGCATCTCGAAAATGGAGGGTGGTGGGTAGTAGGCAATCATTGATGGCATATCTAGACGTCACAAGCTTTCATCTGAAATAAAAATTGTCGAAATCTGTGCAGTGGTTGGGGCGAGAAGGATTCTTTCAAGGTTTTTCCCCCCATAATGAATGTTGAGTGGCGAAATATTTTTTCGATTTCTTTTGGAAATGGGGGTGGAGGGGCGGGGGGCGGGGTAGGCGACTTTTGATGACATATCTAGGCGTTATAAACTTCCATATGAAAAAAAAATGATCGAAATCGGTTCAGTGGTCAGTGGTTGGGGCTGCGCTAATAACCATCTGGTTTTACCAAATTATTTTAAATATGTAAATATTTGATAGTGCGATTGCAGAAAATTAAAATTACGTAATTTTGCTTTTAAAGGATGAATTTAGATTAATTTTTCGACAAGGAATAAAAGTATTCTCTGATTAATGTATGAAAGAACCTAGACAAAATAGCATAACAAAGAAAGCAATTCTATCTAAAAACACCGTATAGTGGAAAAATGAAACCAGAGCACGAACAGGAATATTTCATAATTCAAATGCTTTTTTCAACGAATCAGCAATAAAAGTAATAGATAAAGATGGCGCAACAATTACAGAATTCAAACGAACGAGGAAGATGGCGATGTAGAACGGAATTTCAGATAGGGAATATGAACTAAACAAAAAAGATCGATTATTCACTTATAAACCTTTTTATTCAATTCGGAATAGATTTATGGTAGAACTCCACCGATCGGAATCATTCTCTCCCCCGCGCGCCCGCCCCGAAACCGAAAAATACGAAAATTGGGAAAATAATAAAAGGGAGCATGTCAATGGCTTTGACGCGTCCTTTCCTAACTAAAGGAGGTACCGTATTGTTCTTATGCGATTTTAATACATAATGCATGTAATGAACCTTTATTCATAATTTAATTCGCGGTTTCTTTTTTATATAAATCTTTACAGTATTTATAGTTTTCTGTAGCTTACGTTTGTTAACCTTAATTTCATGAATTAAAGTTTTTTTATGTCTGACGTCATTTTAATTACTCAGCTCTATCCGATCACCCAAATTTCCACAAATCCGAATAGGCCCAATCGCCTTTCAATTTGGATAATCGCAGTTTTACTGTACCGTGTTCCACAAGAAAATAATCATCTGCAAGCTTTATCAATTTTCAACAGTTACGGATAGATAAAATTTACTACTTTTTACCTGAAATGAAACGTTATCCTCCACATTCTCGGTATCATTTAAAAGTATTTCTAATTGCTATATTTTATTTATTTATTGTCAGCAACGGAACTTAAAATTACAAACATAATTTTTCCAAATAAAGAAACAACGAAAGAAAAATCTCTTGCGGTGTTTTAGAGAAACACAACATGATAAAGTAACGCTTTTAAATAATTCCTTGAAAAACAAGAACCATTGTTTTTAAGGTAATCATTTACAAAATAATGTTCTAAACAATTATTCAATTTTGAAACCATTAAAAAAACAGTGAAAGGGCATTTCTGTTGATACACCCATATGTTACACAGATATGGGTGAATCCTGCTAGAAAGTAATTTTTGTATGAATGAAAATAGTTTGCATGGAATCACGAACAAAAAGGAAATTGGATGTAGTTCTTTAATAGGGAGCAACCTCCCTCATACATATTTTGAAATATAGCCATTTCTTTAAAACGGTACAGAAAATATTCTAATGCTGCATATTTGTTAATTTAGTCATGTCGAATAGGATTTATAGCTGTGTATTTTTGTCCAGATTAGAATTATAATCAAGATATATCAGGGTTCATACACATTTCCTTAAAAGAAAATCAAGGACTTTTAAGGACTTACAAAACCAAAAAATAAGGACCTCTAAATTGAATAAACTTAACGAATTGTCGCACGCATTTTTAAATAAAATGTCTCATTTTTGCAAATTCAACCTATTAGATGATAAAGTATAATATAAAACATAGAAGATACATTACAAATTTAATACAACAAAAATTCTTAAAAATTTGAGTTAATAAATTGATGAAAAAAAAACATGAAACTGGTAATCAAATTAAATATCTTTTAATTCCAAACATTTTTCATTCAATTTTACACCCAAGATATTTTAATTTCTTTTCAATAATTGTTTTTTTAGTTCATGCGATTGAATAAATAAATTTATGTCCTTTGACTTTTCAGCCTCATTAGCTAAATCATTTGCTTCCCCATTTGTTTGGTGTATTTGGTTTGGAACATTTTCTTTTGTTTTAAAAAAATCTATTTCCTCCTAGAGCTTTTCGTTTGAGTTGTTTTGTTTCAGTCTTTTCTTTGGATCTTTCACTTTCTAAATACTGCATGTATTTTGTTCTAGCTGATGTGGCAAAAAGTAAGGACTTCCGAGGACTTTTTAAAAATGGGGCATAAAAATAAGGATTTGTAAGGACTTTTAAGGACTTGTAAGGACGCGTACGAACCCTGTATGTAATAGTCAAGTTAATTACCAAAATAATGCAATTGATTTCGAGATATTTTATATATCGCAATTATTTTATATTACATATTTTTTAAATACAATAAAAATTTGTGCTGTCCATTCACCGCTGAACTGCGATTGAAAGCATAAACCGACATCACTAACTTTTCTCAGTTCATTCGGTTTAACTAGATTAATGCTTTGAAGCTGAGTGAGGACTATTTTGTGATAGACTTCTTAATTTTGAACCATGGTCAGATGACAAGGATGACACTGTACCGGCACTCTCCTCTCGAAGCTTCGGCATCACACCAGCGGAAGACATCAGGCCCCGACGGATTTAACGTGTACCAGGCCCGCTCATACGGCGATTCTTCGATGGAATCGGGTTTAGAACTTGGAACCATCCGACCCTGAAGTTTTTCCATCAGACCACCGCGGTCCCAATTATTAATACTAAGTTAACTCGGTAATCTTTTGTGTACTACATTGGAATTGGTTCACTTCTGTGTGGCAAACTACTTTCTTATAGGTAGCTTTGAAAAGCGAGCTCAAAGTCATAAAATGTTGGTTGGTTCCCGATTGCAAAACCGAATCCAATTATTGCGTTTTTGCTATTTTTCCTTTTTTTTTTGGAGTTATCGTTGTAAACGGTGATTTTTAAATTGTTCTGCTCACACCTTGGGGATGTTTGTAAATTATTTTTTAATGTAATTCATTTCTTTTGTTACATGTTTCCCCTCCGGCCTGTGGAAGGCCTTACACCCTCTTGGGTAGGCTGGGCCAGGGCGGGTTGTAAATAAATAAATTAATTAATTAATTAATCCCATGCTTAGCTCACAAGGGAAAATCATTTTAATTTAAGAATCGGATCTCTGAAATTAAATAAATGCATAAAAAGAAATTTATCAGATTATTAAAAGTGTCGAGAAAGAAGCTGTGACACTGAATCCGAGGTTAGTAAATGATATTACAAAATATTAACACTTTCCAAGTAGGCAAATGGATGACGACCAGTTACCTGAATACAGTAGCGGGAAGTCGGCGGTGCGAGAAGGGGGGCGGTCACCCCTCTACCTTATTTTTATGGAAAAATTAAATTTTTATTTCATTTTAGCTGCCTAATACTAAGAATTATATAAAAAAAAAAGCAACAGTGTTAGGGAAGCTAATTTTCTTAACTAAATTTTTCAATTTTGTTGTCTACCCTTATACGTCTTTTAGATATCTATAAAGTGTTTTCCCCCTCACTTTTTCCACCCAGTCGCCGCCACTGCCTTAACAGACGAGTGGTTTGTCATTACCAGAAAAATAAAGGACAATTTAAAGAAGAACTTACATTTATCACTTCGAATTTTTCAGGAGGTAACCTGCAAAGAAAACGAAATATTGATTGATAAACATGATTGAAGTTAAGCATGATAGTTACTGTATGTGCGCCACTAGAACTCTGTTCGCCAAGTTGTCTGGTTTACGGCGGTCGCTATAGAAACAGATTATCGTAGGAAGAATCCATTTCTAGTATTGTTTAGCAACGGATTCGGAAATCCTCCGCGCTTTTGCGCATGCACCGGGCGGAGTTATTTTCATCAAAATAGGGGGAAAGTGACGAATGGAAGGGTGATGTTTACATTTTACTGAGCGTGATCTTACAAAGAACTCCGGAAATGCGCTCATATGACTCATTGCCTGATACCCCTTTCCGGTGTAAAATCGTCCAAATTGGTAGTCTCGGAATCCGTTGCTGAACAGTATGTAGAAGTTCATTCAATTGTATTCCGCCGCAAACTGGCGCAAAGAATAAAAACCTCCGACTTCTGTTGGATCCCTCCTAGTCGAAATGGATCTTCCGTAGCATAACCAGTTGCTATGGCGACCGCCGTAAACTAGATAATTTGGCGGCGACAGTTCTCGTGGTGGACAGACAGTAACACTTTTAAACTTTGGTGAACATGATAGTAGGAAACTGTTATTGAACAATGAAAAATAAAATTATGATACTAAAATAACAAACAAGCAATGTTCTCAATAGATACAATATGTTTATAGCATAACTTGGAACAAGGACAAAATATGAAAATAAGTTTTTATCACATTCAGTTTTACAGTTGGTGATTTTAATTATCTCGTGTTTCCCAGCAAATACGGTTATGGTTCTGAGCACAAGTATTGCTGAAATTGCGCAAAATATATAACTTTAAAAATGCAAATGCCAACAAAGAAATAGTTTATAACTTGGAGAAACGCGAAAAAAAAAGGGGAAGGGGTAGTAAATAATCTATAAAACGGTTTTTGTCGGGCTTCAGAAGTTGAAGAATATGAATGCTCATAAAAAAACGAAGGGAAACAAAAATATAGAAAAATATATAGATTATAAATGCATAAAAATGTGTCAATGTTTTCAAGTTGATTTGCATTTTTTATATTATTATTGTTTTCATATAAAGGAGGGAGCACCTAGGATGCGTCTTGCTATTTTGTTGTAAAATGGAACCAAGTTACTATCCGAATGATATAAAGAGGAATTCATGTGTTTCGAGATGATATAATCTGAAATATAAATCCGTACATTCTGAGAAGATGCAATAAGTAGGTAACGGAAAAAATGATGTGTACAGAGAGCTTATTTCAATGCCATTCATATTCGCAAGTCAATTGTAGGTCAAAGAAACGAATGTAAATAAGATTACTATATTTATTTATTCCTAAATCCATTGGAAAGTTCATTTACTGTTAATGATTTTAACAAAAATAACAAATATTTATATTTATCATAGGTATTTTAAGTTGCATAAGACCTTTGGCTTCTAAATCCGCTGTATAAGGCTTTGACCTTAAAATGCCAAAAATAATATCAGAACAATTAATTCGTTCACTAAATTAACAGAAAAACATTTAACCTAACTTCATATTTTTTTAAAAATTAATACGGCAACATTTGGTTGACTTCTTTGTGTTTTATGGTGCAAGAGATATTAAGTTGACAAAACTGTGCCAGAACATGCAACAATATAGACTTATTAATGAACTTTTAGGAGGCTGCATATTTTGTCAATTTTCTAATCAAGAATTTTTAACTTTTGCTCGGAATACAAAAATAGCTAATTCGCAACACAAAAATTAACATGAAGAATCATATATATGTAAGTTACACATTATACTTATAAAATATACATATTTGCATAAGTCGAATTATGTGTTACACAAGAATTAATGACAAAGATAGTTTACAGTAATGAGACAACTGTATTTCCTTATACTTTGATAATTCTTTTTTTTAAACTCGATTCATATTTTAACAAGCATTTATAAGAGAGATACATATCTATGAAAAAAAAATTACACTTTTCTCTTTGAATTTATCAAAAAGGTGCCGAAACCCAACCAATTATTTCCAAAACTGTTAAATCTGCAGTTCATTTCCCTTATTTATACATGCTTTCAGCTTTTTCTCCAAATAAAAATAACACATGCTTATCTTAATATAAATAAAAGTCATTGTGGGGATGTGGCTATGTTCCACATCAATGAAATCGGTCCAGTGGTTTAGGAGGAGCTATGTTCCACATCTCCTCCTGAACCACTGGACCGATTTCAACCAAGTTTTGCACATTTATTATTTAAGACAAGAGGAAGATTCCTGTCAAAGTGCAAAAGTTAATTAAAAAGCCAGTTAATTAGAAATTAACCGAAACCGTTTTTCGCAGTAACTTTGAAGTAAATTGTCCGACAAAAAATATTTTTATATCATCTTATACTTCAAAATTTTACCTTTTCAATGATATCAATTTTATATATGTGTAATTTTTTCTTCGACTTTTATTAATTTTTCAAAAATTAATAAATAATATATTACATGCAGACGATTTTGAAATAAAGCAAATTTATAGACACTTAGTTGTTTTCCAATGGTGAGACTTTAAACTAATCTACCTTTATTTCTGTTTATTTTTGTAAATATTTTATTTAAGAAGTGAAAGACAAATGTAAACTTTTGGTTAATTAAAACTTTATTTAATTAAAAATGAAGTAAGATTTTACGTTTTCCGCGATATCCTTCGAAAATATTATCCCACAAAAACTATTTTTATACTATATTAAAGTTCAAAAAATTAGTTTTTCAATGAAACAAATTTCATTTCCGTTGAATGTATTTCCCTCATTTTAAAAATTTAAAAAATTAAATTGTGTATGAAATTCATAATTTGTGACGATATTTTTTTATTGTTGAAGAATACATACGAAGAGCTGTTGCTAGCACATTAACGGAATTCCGGAAGAAAAATTAACAAATTAATTAACTGTCCCAAAACATTCGTCAAAACCTTTTTTACACTTCAATATTTATTAATTAATTTGAAGTAAAAAAACGTTTCAGACGATAAAAGAATTTTGTGTATTATAATTTTCTATACAAAAATAATTTTAGCGTTAAAAATATTAGACATAAAAGTATTTTAATCCCGATCAACGCCGACGAAAAAACAGCTAGTATACAAATAAAATGCTGTAAATCTAACAAGCTGAACACACCTAATTAAAATTTTCTTCACAGACACGAAAATTTAAAAGCGTGCTTCGTAAAATATTACATCCTTGGAACGCGATGAAAAATTTTTCCTTTTGAAACAAAGAACACATTCTGCAAACAAAAGATGAATGTTTCTGCAGAAAACGCTGCAATTAAAAGAACAGAAAAACCCGAATTTACGACAGCAAGGAATGTGTGGTTTGGCACTCCAAAAATTTTTTCATTATCGCGCCAGAAAAATGAAAACTTTGCTTCCCAAAATTACCGCCAAAAGAGAAATTACGCGAAGAGGTTAGTAATGAAAGGTGGTACACAATTTGCTGAGTTTATTTTAGCATCTGTCGACGACAGTTTACCGTGTGTTGTGATATTAATGTATTAAAAAAAAGCTTGTATACGAGACGTTCCGTTTTTCTTTCTGCAAAAAGACATCCCCGGATGGATTAATTTATAAATGCAATTATGATACAGGGAAGCAATTAAAACCTTCATTTAAATTCGCATGGATCTTTTAATTACAAACAAACGTTTAGAAAGGCAGGCAATTCTAAGGACATTTCAAAGGGAAATTTCGGAAAGATGGAACTTAACCTGGAATTATCATAATAATGCAGAAATTCGCTAAAAGTATTAGAATATGGTAATTGAAAATATACGTTTAATTGAGAAGATTGCGTTTATATTTTAATCTCATCAAACACATTTAAAATGAGTTACGGCGCGAATACACTCATATTGATTCTCGGAAGACAGCGTTAAAAATCATCCCACGAAATACAGACACGGGACAATAAAAGTTCGATTTGATATCGAAGGCTATAAAATTTAGAAATTTATCGGACAGAAAATTCAAAAGCTTTGTTTAGCATCTTGCGTTTGAATTTGGATATTCACTACAACTGGCAGGCACTTTTTCCAATGCGCTGTAAAATACATAGAGGCGACTATTTCGTTACTTTCGGAAACGTTTGTTGGAAATAACTTTTTGAAATAACATTAGTGTTTCCGTAACATTCGAGAAACCCAAACTCGACGTCCGTTGGAAATAAAACCATTTATCATTTTTTCTGTCCTTCTTTGCTCTTTTTAAAACATATTCCAACGATTTTTGTTTTCACGATATTTGTTAGTATAATTTGTTTTTAGAAATTAAATTTTGCTCTGTGACACAAACACCGGCTTCTTCTTTTTTTTAGTTGTTTCTACCTGTAATAATTCCATTACATGCTTTCAGCCGATAAAAATAAGCAAAAGACATCATGCCTTTTCTTTTTCTTTCTTTTCGCAGTCGAAATTTAAAACACTGGTCTAGTAAATGTGTGTTAATGACAAATAAATGGCATTAACACATATATGTTAAAAAAAATACTACTATTCTTCTCCTCAGAAGTGTAATTTTTTTGTTTCTGGAGAGGAAACATTTCATTCAGTTTTCGCTCTTTTTTTCTCCTGAGAAATAGTGTAACAGTTAGACGATTTTTTATTCATTAACATTGTAAAAGTGAAAATAATTCAAAAGCATATAATGATGAAAGTAAAAACTTTTTCAATATACAGTTAGGAAGCATTTTTTTCTGTAAATTAGGATAATCTTAGTATTAATCATAATTGAATACGAATTAATTGAGTTTTCTGATAGTCTTAAATGAGATTCTCAGATAAAATCGTTTGGTTTGAAAAATTTAAAAGCCATTTATAATCTAGTTTTTCGGATCGAAAAAAAGTTATAAAAAATCTTGGCGGGCTCTTTTTGATGATTATATGATTAGAGTTTTGCTTCAAATTCAATCACACAAATGGTGAGTAAATATATTGCAGATTTAAAAATGATTACATATATATACATGTATACTGACAAATATAAACAGTATAATGGAATTTAAAATGCTTCAAAATAAAGTGAAATTAATTCTCACCTGTAAACACTTTTATCATAAAATACTTTTATTCTAAGAGGTTGAGAAATACTTCTTTTACGAACTATGTGATGTGGCTCCAAATGGACGTGTTGGACCTGAAAGAAAAAGGGAAAATGATTAACGTCATTTTGAAAGGAAGTAAAAGAATGAAAACGAATAAAATGACAAAATCGCTTATTAGCCTATGTATCGGGTTGTAAAGAAAATTCTTGTGGCTTGATTTCTAAATAAACAAATAAATGCTTACATTTTTAAATATATTTTAGTTAGGTGGCTATGAAATAAGTTACTTTAAAGAGCAACTCTCGCTCTACAGCACCAACAATAACTATTCCATTCAAGCTCACTTTTCTACTTCTTTTTTCTGTTAAACAAAGCATTAAACAAAGCAAATTCCGGATATTTTCTTGTTTCAATTCAAACTAGCCCGGAACGCAATCTCAACTTTGGATTTGGTCTAGGTAAGACTACTGAACGTACCGTGTGGTTCAAACAATTTTGTAGTGGAAATTATTGTCGTGAAGATGAAGAGAGTTGACAACGGGAAGTTGATAACGACCAATTAAAGGCGTTACTTGAACCGAACCGTGCACAACTGTTCGAGAATTTGCTTCTGAATGAAGAGTATTAATCATGGCAGTTTCCAACTACTTGCGAGGTATTAGGAAGTCTAAAAACTCACCAAATGGGTGCCTCACGATTTAAAAGAAAACCAAGCAACTCGGCATCTGTGATTGTCGTCTGCACATCCTCTCCGTGACCGTTTCCTAAACGAGCCGTTTCTTAATCGTATTGTAACGTAGGACAAAAAGCAGGTTCTGCACGATAATCGAAAAAGATCGGCTCAATGGTTAAATCTCGATGAAGCCCCTAACACTTTCCAAAGACCGAACTTCTCCAAAATAAAAAGACCATGGTGAGTGTATGGAGGTGTGCAGCCGGTCTAATCCAACACAGCTTCCTCAATTCGGGCGAAACCATCACGCCAGAAAAGTACTATCAGCAAATAGATGAAATGCATCAGAAACTTCAGCAAGTATCCGGCATTGGCGAACGAACTGGGCTATGAAACTTCAGAACACTCGTCATACTCACCAGACCTATCACCTAAAGACTATCATTTTTTAAATATTTTAATAACTTCTTAAGGAAAAAATGTTTCAGAAACAAAAGATGGGAAAAAAGGCATTTAACGAATTCATCGCTTCCTGAACCCCAGAGTTTTATTCAACAGATATAAAAATACTCGTATCACGTTGGCAAAAAATGCATTGAATCTAATGGTTACTATTTTGATTAATAAAGATTTGTTCAGCCACAAAATATATGCATTTGAATTAAGAGCAAAAAACCATAATAAGTTTCTTTACAACCTAATATTAAAATCATCATAACTTGTTTAAACATGATTATGAGTTACGAAACGCAAGTCTATAACAATAAATCAGAGACAATTGAAGCAACTTAAGATGACAGTAAAATTTATAAATATTTTTCATGTAGAAAGCAGCCCACTTTCGAGAATAAAAATACTTTTGTGACTTTCATATTTCAAAAAATCTGCAGCGGAAAACTCAAAAAATGTTACAGGTCTAAATAAGATACCTAGGCCGTGTAACCTTATATGGCATCCGAATCATTCGTCCGAAGCTTGTTAAATTTTTTCAATCAAGCCCCCCCCCCCTCCCTCCACATACACACAGTTCTGGAAAGAAATTTTTTTTCCCAATTCCATTTTGTGCTTAGTTATTGATTGGTGAATAATTTTTGGGGACATGTGATCTCCTACCGTGGTCATCTATTGTCCCTGTGTAAACAGGCGAATTCATTGACGTTTCTCTTTCCTGGCGACGGGTCGCACCTTCATGGGGAGAACGAGTTACATTTCCTCCCCATAGCAATATCGAATATGTTCTGTTTTGAGGGTGTCTCAGCGACCGCTTTTACTGTGGGGCAGCTAAGGAGTCCTGGTTACCGGTGTGGTGACAGCTGGGTCATAGGTTTTATGTATGATTACAACTATAAAAAAATAATCCGACAGAGGACGAAAAGTGCTCGTCTAAGAAGGTTCCGCGCTTGTGCTAAGGCTTTTATCAGCTAACTGCGGCCACAGGTAACGAAAAGTGAAGGAAAACAGGGAGAAAAAAAAATCTCGTTGGATAAGATTTTCTTATATAACTGATAGGGCTGCGAAGGCAAAAACAGAGTTTTCACTTCGAAACCAAAGGATCGTGGGTTGAAAGCTCTATTCCGTCGAATATCCGCGTGGGACGCGGGCTGGTGCATTATGAATCCGTCAGGTCCCGCCGCTGGTTTGGTATGGAAATAAGGAGAGAGAGCTACAATCTCACCTGATGTCTTCATCGTCTGGCCACAGCTTAAAATTACGAAGTTCATCCCAAAATAGCCCTCGTGCAGCTATCAGGGCGGGATATTAATCTAATTTTAGAACAGATAAAAAAATCCCATATTTATTCTCGGCCCAAAGTATTTAAACTTTTTTTTCTACATCGCAACAATTGTAAATAAGACCTTTCCACTCACGATATTACGCAGATTCTGTCAACAGTAGAAACATTATTCTATGATTAACACTGTTCAAATGGACGATTCGCGGTCTCTATCGATAGGATAATGAAGGCAATAAATATGTGAGGAAGATCCCTTTAAAGAGCATCGCAAACTTGACGCATTTTCAACCAAAACCTCGCTGAAACGGATAATCCACAAAATGGAAACGCTGTCTTCCGAAACAGGGCAAAATATCGCACCACGCCCATAACATTACACCCTATTTGGAAATGATTGATGCCCGGGACAGAATGTACGCCCCATTACGAAGGGGCTGGTGGACAAACACTGGGGCGCAGTTCTACTTCTGGTGGATGAAGACACGCAAGAATCGGGGATGGATCGTGTTCGGTGATGTACGATGATATTGGACCAATCGCGCACACGAGGAAGATATAAAGAAAAAACGATGAAACCGTTTGATAGCTTGAAAAATGACACGAGGGAGTTTATTGCTTCCTTTATTTGAAAGACGGTGGTTTGAAAATTCTGTGGCGTAGATGGAAATGGGTTTCGCATGTTTAATATTGAACTAGAACTTGAATTACTTAATTTGAGCAAGAAGTAAAATTGGACAGCTAAATCGGTAGAAGAAAGAATGTCATAAAAGGTCTTGTAAGATTTTTTTCTTTTATGAAAATGTATGTACGGAGATGTAAATTTTATAAAATAACCTCCTATTTTACAGTTTCATAGAAATATATTTATAGATTTATTGTCTCAACTTAGAGCTATATAAATATTCATTGAGAGTTTTAATAAAATTTTTATAATTTTTAGTTATTCAGAACCAAATTAAATATGCCCCGAATGAAAAATTCGTTGGAAATTTAGTAAATTCCAATTTAATTGACGTATTTTTTTTTTGAATATTCATTTTGAAAAGGAATAAATATTACAATATAATGAAACTAGTTTATAAAAAAGTTCCTTGCATTATAAAAGTAAATTTTAATCAAAAATGTACGGAAGGAAAAACATATTACTTTAAAACTTAATAAAAAAAAGAAAGAATAGAATGCATCGAGATTAAAGTTTCTAGTTCAACTCTCAAAATATTACTAATTTATAAAGATACTTATAAAGAGAGGTAGTGACAAAATTTCGAAAATTCAGAAACTGACGATTTATATATTTTTTTAAAAAAAATTACCAATAATTTTACTCCAAAATGCACCAAACTGTAATCAAAACAAATAACTTCATGAGAGAAAATAAAGACGGCAAGTCTCCGCTTCGGCATTGACGATTCGTCGGGGGTCAAACGTCCTCCTGCTGGGGTGGAAGTTTAGAAAGGGGATAATGACTAAATGTCGTCCTCGTCATCTCACCACCGTTCAAAATCGTGAGGTCCGTTCACAAATAGATCTCAAGTAGTTTCAAAACGAAACGTTAATCAAACTAAAACTGTTTTTAGGAAAGTTCGAATAATCGCATTTGCTACTAATTTACGTGTTAGTTTAAAGTGGTAGGATCTTCAAAAGACAAATGTCCAATGAAAACTCAATGTTGCAAGAATTGGGACGCAGTCTGTAAATTACGGAAATCATAAAATGAAACGCATTTTCTTTCGAATACGCAGATTTAATTAACTTTTAGAAATAAAACAAAGTAAGTCGTATTTAACACCCAACGGGAACATACTTTGACAATGGGGGAAAATTAAACGATCCTACAGATTTTATTTTTATTGTTAGCTTAGGTTGTTGCAGGGCTGTTATAGAAAATATCACACGGAATTCAATTTTTAAATGCTTCCTTTTCCTTTCCTTTTTTGGTTAATTAGAATAGAAAGAAATGTAAATAATTAATGAAAATAAAAATAAATATCTTGTAAATACAAATAAAAGATATGCATAAATAAATTAGTTGCTGGCCACGGGCCTTTCATTGAACACCAGGTTTTTTTTATTCAATTAGTCAATCTGAATACCATACTAATACGTTGATCACCGTATGAATCAAATACGATTCATACCTAAATTCTACTTAGATGACCCCCTTCTCTACCGTAGTTAAGAGATAGCAGAAAAGGGGTCATCTAATTCGATAGATGTTTCGAATCTCAGGCGTGAATCATGGCAACGAACGCGTTAAATTCAGATGAAGTCTCCACACAAATGATAAAAATTTACTATTGAACCGAAGTATTACAAATTCATCCATTTAAGCGAGTAACATCTTTCGTCCCTAAACCTCCCAGTAAAGGGTTAGTAACCATAATATCGCATTTTTTGATAGCACTAACAATAAGAGTTAATTTATTTCTGCAGTATCTTTACCACATTGTGAATTAACATGCTTTTAAGTGTCGTGAAAGTTCACAATGACATAAAATCGTTCTTGAATCAATTGGGTGCAACTGACCTTCAAGACATACTGAAAAATTCATTTAAACACATAAAATAATTTCTGAGTAATTCAAGATTTTTTGCATTTTAGACACCACCACCTTCGATTTAGTGGTAAAAAATCAGTCTGTCAGCAGAATCGCCTTTAGAATATTTAACACGAACTACAGTTTTAGCCAAAATAGTTTTAACAGCTTTTTAAATAGATGTAGAAATATACGTCATACACGTGTACATCATACACAAATACGTGATGTCCCAAATAAAATTTTAAACAACTAGAATAGGTAGAACGATTCAACGTATACTATGGATTTCTATGAGAAAGGTTCCACTAAAAATATACCACAGAGCAAATTGCCTTATAACTAGATACAAAAGTTACTCGGGATGGAATCCATAAACATCCAGTGTTCTATGGATTCTTAGATGAATCAAAACGACAGCTCATTCACAAAACAGCAAGTGCTGTTTAAGTAGATGGAAGGGACAATAAAATACAAAAGGGATATATTAATAATTTAATCTATACTTATAAAAGGCAATGTTTGTGCGCGTGTGTGTTTGTCTGCGATGTCCAGACGAATCTATCGCACTTACAGCCATGAAATTTGGCACACAGGTAGTCGTAATGGTGGCTCAATGCACCTCGAAGCCGAAATTTTAAATTTTAATCTAGAATTTTTTTTATTTAATGTTTTGTGTTGTTTTGGTTGATTTTTCGCACTAATTTCTCAATAGAATGGTTTCGAATAATTGTACGACAAAAATAGATAGACCATCGGAAAGAGCACGCGATTTCCGTTCTAATGAAGTTAGTTTTGAATTTCTAACGTAATTTACTGAATTTTGAGAATTTTTTAAAAAATAGTCAGTTTTACCATCTAAATGTTAGTTTTGTTTTTAAATTTGTTGCATCCGACTTTCTAATAACACTATTATTTTCAATTTTTTTTTTTTCAACTTATGACTAGAACGGTTCTGTCGGATTTAAAACAAGAACGGTTAAAATATCTTCTCCCGTTTTTTTTAAATTAATTTTTTTCTGGACCCGTTGCGAGTTATTTTTCTCGATCGAGTTCCTCGCACGGCACTTCTTCGGAACGTTGATGCCAATTTTGATTGGCGGACGCGCAGGGTACGTCATGACCTTCACCTGAATGAATTATTTCGATTATTTTTTTCGGATTTGATTTATATTTTTCTTGTTGTATAATAATCATTTTCATGTTCCAATTTTGTAATATTGTTTTGGATTAACGTACTCTGTACTGTAGCGCGAAAAAAAAAAAAAATAAGCAGGAAAATCAAAAAATGTGTATCTTTTGATTTTGTTTTCAAAACTTTTTCATGTCATTGTGGGCGGCTTTTTTTTCATTTTGTTAAAGCCCTGATTCCACGGGCAACGCCGTGCGTGTACAGCTAGTATAAAATAAGAAGCAGAAATCCGAAAGAAAAAAAAACCCGAGATAAATCAAGCAAGAACTTTACATTCCAGGATGAAAAAGGGCTCGATACCCATTTATTCCTTTCCCAGCTTCAAAATTCTCCACATTTAGAAATTAAAACACGTTGCAGCAGCAGCAAGAGAGTCATCTATAAAAATCCCCCGGATTGATTTATTCATGGACGACACATCAGAGCGCTAATCCTCGCGAGCCAAGTGAAGAAATTAAGCTAATTAATTCGCGAAACGGGTCTCCACCGCTCCAATAACTCCCATCAACAATATAGCCAACTTAATTATAAACGTCCACTCTTTGAAAAGTCATCCTTTATAGGCGTGGCACCGAAATGGCGACACGAAAAGCAGGTGGAATGAATTTGACAGGAAAATGTTGAATGTGGACCGAGAGCACCTTTCACAGTTACCGAAGCCTTTCGAAACGGGACGCCTTGACATGGTGGAAGTAGATCAGGGCAAACATGACCTTAGATGAGTAAGATTTCCTTGTGTTGAAAATGATGACAGAGATTATCAACGTGAGTGTGGGTTGTTCCGTAATATTTCATTCAATAACATGTTTTGAATGAAGGCTGAATCCAGAATTTTGAGATTGGAATTTCTAGGTAAATGCAGCATTTTTTCAAGGATTAAAAAACAATCAGTGTCAGTCTTATGCATGTCGGCACATGGTTTAAATGAAGCTTTTAGCGTAGATGTTGTCACCTATGCAATATTTTTTATTCTTGTTTACTGTTTATCGATGCATTAATCATTATTTAATAAGTATAGATAATTCTCCCACAACACAGCAATCTTATAACATGTTTGAATGTAACAAGTTACAATTATTGCAATCACTCTTCATTGCAGTAACACGGAATTATAAAATTACGGTTTTTAAATAATACGACTTATGAACCTGGACAATACTCATGAAAAAAGAATTTTTCGGTCACACTATTTGGAGTGTCAGTATATTAGCACAATTTTGATATAACACGGAACGAATTAACCGTATCCATGGAGAGCTGAATGTACTATTCATAACAAAGTAGAAAGATTTAGATTATACTTAGAATTTATTAATTTATTTTTACTCTTTCGAATAAAAAGTATGCAAAAAATAAGCATTATAATCAACCTGACAAGATGATTCTAACAGGCCGGAAGATGATCTAACAAGATGATTCTGGCCAGTCACATGAACATTTAGTTCTATAATTTAAAAATATACCTTTACCAAAGAAAATGTATCGAAACATAGCTTTATGGATTTCTAAAACACACAAAACAAATGCGTATTCGACGTGTAATCTGTAACCGTTATGCAAAGGCAACTAATTTGAAAGATCTTACGAAAAAGATAAGGGGAAAAATATATTTACTTAAACCGGACAAAAGAGAAGAAAAACAGAAAAGAGATCCTCTTAATATTTTATTCTCCTCTTGAAGTATCTCGTCGAACAGCCGCGTAAAAATTCTTTAAAAACTTTCTTACGCGTGTAAAAAAGTAAACAGAAAAAAAACCTGTCCTCTGTAACAGAAGAAAGCAGGAAGAGTTTCTGTGTTTCAACCATCCAAACTCAAAAAATTCACCAGTAAAAAGAAAAAATGGAAAGAAAAAAAGAAACAACCTATTGTAAGAGCAGGCTCTCGAGAAAGATGGATCCATTCTGTTCTTTAAAAAAAAAACGGAGAAAGACACTATTGTGTACCTTTCATTATTATATCCTCGCCTTTGAAAGCAATATTCCGAACTAAGAACACGAACAGAAGAAGGAGAGAAAAGAAAAATAAGAAGTAAATTGTTAAGTAAACTGCAAAACGAATAAGCGCAAACGGAAAACTATTTTCTTGGACAACAAGAAGAGAAGCCCTATAAAAACAAGCGCCGTAACAATGAAATAATCCGGAAAATGTGTTCTTCGTACTTAGTTATCTACAGAGTCGTTTTCTGAAATACTCGTAGGTGCTAGAGCACTAAATGGGTCCGCTGGCCTCGGGCACAGAAAAAGAAAGTTAACTGGGAAAAGAGAAAAAAACGGCGACTTCGGGAAACACTTTTTTCCTTTTTCCTACAACGGGAAAAATGTTCGATTGCTACTGCACTAGGCAGTGGCGTGTTCCACATTAGTCTTAAGGCAACTGGTGGAAAGAGATTTATGTTTACTAAGTAAACATAAATCTCTATCCACAGTATGCATACGTAAGTCTTACGTATGCATACACATGCCTGTTTTACTTTTTTAAAACATTTAAAAAGTAAGTTTGTTAGTTTTGTGATTAAAACAGGACGGGTTTTTACTTCGGTAAGAAGTGTTCCCACGACGCCAAATTTTATATTTTTTGCGGTCCGTTATAGCTCCATGCGATACTAAGCTTTCAGAATAAATGTCATGGTATTTGAAAATTAAAACATGAAGAATAGCAGTAGTCAGTCGATTTATAAGGATATAATGATATCGTCTGTTTACTGCTAAAAGTGATCAAGTCAAAAGACAAATGAGTTAATGTATTCAAGTTGTTTTAAAATGGCATCTCTGTAACAGGAAAAATCATACGTATCAATATATTTTCAGTATACAACATATGCTGTATATATTTTCTTACGCACATTTTTTTTTTCGTTACAGAGATGACATTTTAAAGCAATAAGAACACGTTAACTCGTTTTCCTTTTGATTTGATCACTTTTAGCAGTATACCAAAGAATATTAAAAGAAATCCAGATAGTCCATTCTTTAGCAGTTTGAGTAACAAAGATTTTTGAAAAAGCTGACTGAAAATTTCCAGACAGCAAAAAAGCGTTCCATTGGGCTTTAGTGAGGAAAATATTTCCTCGATAAAATTCTATAATATTAAACATAGATGAATTTTAAGAACTAATAATAAAGATAAACAATTTCCTTTAGCATTGTAGAATAAAATATGGTATTCTCAAGCGTACAAACAAAGAAAAAAAGATGCAGCCGCAAGTGAAAAACATCAATTTATTTCTATTTTTCATCAGCACTCAGGCTGCCATCTATATGTTGTAAATTGATTTAATAAAATTTTCAGTATGTATCCTATTGACAACAACAGGCGTTAGAGCTTCAGTCTTATTTTCAATGTTTTAGACGATAAAATTGTGTATGTTGCTTAAAGGGACATTTAAGGATTAAATATGACACTATTTTACATCAGATTAAAAGTTTTCGTGAAATATATTGGTATATCAGGTCAATTCATTCAGTAAACATTCAGTAAAACATGAATTCGGTACACCCTCGTCTCCGTACATGCAGTGAAACCTCGCATAACGAGCAAAATAAATTGTAAAAAAATGACTCGCTTAACGAGCGACGAGGAGAGGGGAATTCCCGGATTTCGCGCCTGCTACTGTCATATCCATGGAGCTTTTATTTTCCTTTAATTCTTATCAAACTAGGTGTCTAGTACTTGTGCGGGCACATTTAACTGTAAACTGCTTTAACTGTTAATTGAATGAGATCTTTTTGTTTTAATTTCTTTTTTCTAGTAACACACGTTTTGAATGGAACGAATTTTGGTTATTTGGTCGACTTTGGTTATTTTAATTTCTTGATTCCAATAATAATTAAGGCAATTGATTTATAGTTGTTGATGCGCTACGTAACGAGTTGACTGACGTAATTGGATTATTTCTTTTAATAAGGATAACAGAACAGGTACATCAGTCCGTGTTTAGCACATACACTCCTATCCACATTCCATGCTGGCTGATTCTGCATAAAAAATAAGATGATTCAGGCCCTTAACGACTTATGAATAATTTTCTTTGAATAAACGTTATACCTAGAAATTTTTGAGTATTTTTTTCAGTATGGAAAGCATTATCGTATTATACATTGATTTCTATGGGAAAAATTGCTTCGCATAACGAGTAAGCTTCTGGAACGAATTATGCTCGTTATGCCAGGTTTCACTGTACATCGACTGAAACTAAACATTTAGGGATAGGCCTCAAAACAGTCGTGCTCTGCGATATACTCATTGCCTCTTGAATCGATATGCATTTTATTATTACAGGCTTCAAAAACAAATTGCAAAATTCTAAGCCCATTTTCGATTAAACATCATCACTCTATGATCCCACATTATGAAATGTTTGCATAGTTACTTTTTTCAGATCTTATTATCTGTTTTCTGCTTTTACATTGCGTGTCAAAAGTTTAAGCACAACAATAATTTTAAAACAAAACTTAAAATATTCACTCTTTTTAAAATCAGTGTTCATATGTTTAAAAAACTATAGAATTGGAATTATCCTTGATACAATCATGTTTTAAAACATCAAATTCAGCAAAAATAGAAAAATAGGTGTGTCAAAAGTTTAAACACGGAAGACATTTATCTTTTTACAGTCGAGTAAAAATAAAATGTTATAACTTGATTATTGCTCCGTTAGATTGAATTAGTTGAAATACACGGTTTTCCAATGATAACACTAGGTTCTGTATTAATTCTGGTGTTAGTTCATAGCAAGCATCCTCGATGGCCGCTTTCAATTCTTCAACTGAAGAACACTGCTTACCATTTTGATAAACTGACGGTGTGAGGTCACCCCACACGTTTTCTATGGGGTTCAAATCAGGACTTAGGGCTGGCCAGTTCAAAACCGACACCATGTTTGATCTAAGCCGCTCTGACGTGGACTCAGAGGTATGGATTGAAGCTTATTCATGCTGGAAAGTCCAATCTGTTCACCAAAAGGAAGCAAATGATTAGCAAGTGTCTCTTGATAGTTTTTAGAATGTTTCCGCCCACTGAGGAAGGCTATAGGGATATCTAGAGCATGCATATCCATCAGGACCGTCCACATTCCTTTTTTTCCCATCGCTGAACATGACATTAAGCCACAGATCACCAAATGGCACATGTGCTATTTGGTCAACTGTAATCAAGCTTCTTTATGGTGTGGTTTCAAGCAAGGTAAACGAGCCATCTTAAGGTTTTTCAAATACCCCGATTCTAAAACTTCTTCTATGGATAGTTTTTTTTTTTTTCGATATTTGTCCTCCAATGATATTTTTAATCCGAGAGAGAGATTAATTCCCAGTTAAAGCTAAGTTTCTAACGCGCCCGTCAGCGCGGAAGCTGGTCACTCGTGGCCTTCCGAAACGAGATTTTCTTTTAAAGTCTTCGTCACGAAACAAGATTTGATAAATTCCACGTTTCGACCTTTTTAATGCAGCTGCAATTTCAGAAACGGACTTTTGTTTTGCTCTCATACACAGATTTCCGATGCTTCATCATATGAAAATCATTTGGACCTAGCCATTTTGAACTAACGTCAAAGTAACAGTCAGATTCTTCTTATATAACAAGGTAGACAAAAACAAACGATGACAGAAACAAGATGAGTGCGCAACTGTGTGATTTCGTTAATTTGCATAAAAACGGTTTTATGCGTAAACTTTAGGCACAGTAATTTTCGCTCTAGTCTTAATACCTATAAATAAAAATAAGGTTTTAAAGTTAATAATATTTAATATGATTTTAAAATTGCATTTTCATATACATATAAAAGAGATACTGAAATAAAGTGAATATTTAAAATTTTATTTGTAAATTATTGTTGTGCTTAAACTTTTGACACGAACTGTATTACTGTTCGACTTACGTATCACAGACTCAGTTGGTTTCATCTACAATCTGTTATGGTTCGATTGGATTATGCCTTTATTTTTTTTATCTTAAGTCGAGCATAAAATTAAATGAAATCTTTATTCAAATAAAATGTAACAGATTTTTGAACTACCAGAAGAATTTCTAAATTTTGCTTTTGTTTGTATAAATTTCTCTGCACAATACCGAAAATTACTCCAATTGTACTTTAAGGAAAATGAAATAAAAACTAATTCTTTCTTTTCTGGAAATATTTCATTATTTTTATAACAACAAAAAAGAAAATTAAATAGTTCTAAATGTTTTAAACTCTTAGAACATAACCGGGATGTGCCTGGAAGATACTGGATATAATTAAAGCGAAATAGAAGAACAGAAATACATTTTAGGATTAAATAACTATAGAACATTTAGAAAAAGATACCTTCTGCACTTTAATTGCAACTATTTTTAAGGTTTTCATTCTACAAATATTTCCTATTTGGAATTTTTAACGATGCATTGCTTTCTTTTCATTCACTTCAGAAAACTCTTACGTATGATGTGAATAAAAAAAATGGGAAGATTCAAGTTCTATCACTCTTTCTGAAAATTTATTTCATCCTCTGACCCTTTTGATGTCTTTTCCTTTTATTTTTTCTTTCTGCTCCCCTTCCTTTCTCCTGTCCATGTCACTGGGCCATATTCTTTTCTTGTGTTCTTTTTCTGTGTCTGTTCGTCCATTATTCTTTTTTTCCTTTTTCTTTCGTCAACCATCGGAAGAACTCCCAATTGCCGTTGGATATCCCTCCATTATCGGGTTCGGGATAAAAATAGGTTTGGTGAATCAACCGCACCAGTCTTGTTTTTGGTCCACCCCTTATTTCTTATTTTTTTTATGGCCTGCTTCCGTACACGTTTATGTGGACCCTATTCGTGCGGAAAAGTGCTCCTGTCTAACAGTTCCATTTTTTTTCTGTCAAAAGTTACTTTGTTTTGAGACAGAACGATCCGCTTATTTGCCAATTTCTTCGCTTGAGATTCGCTTCAGAGATTCCGAATTTCTGTCAACTACTCGAAATTGACTCTTTTTTCTATCAGATTTTTTCTTTAAGTTTGTTTGATGTAGAAAGCTCTCGATGTCAAACCTGAGCATGCTATCACACGTAACAATCAATATCCTGTTCTTTTTTTCCAATGTTTTCGGGGTCGAAATTTTTAACAACGAAATTGCCACGTCAAATTATTTACATTTTTTTATGTCAAAGTAAATGAAAATAACAACTGAAACAAGGAAAAAAAAACAACACACAATTAACCATCTTATTAGTTCATTATATTAAGTTATTAAACTTATGGAGCAGTGGTTCTTAATTTCTTGTAGGGCCGCAGTGGGGTAGTGGTAAGGTCTCGGCTTCGGGACCAGACGGTCCCAGGGTCAAAAACCGATTCCACTGAAGATCCGTCGTGTATGTGGGCCTGCTGCACGTTAAATCATGCGTAGTGGCAACTCATCAGCTCAGCAACAAGCAGTGCTGCAGAAGTTGTATTGACCTAAGTTGTAAATCGGGTCTCGAACCCGCTACCCTCCGACCCCGAAGCTTTGCGACGATGCCACCGCGACCCTTTTTTTTTCATTCGCAAAGGAAGAAATAAAATATATAAGTCGAAATGAGCTTAACGACATGAAAAAGGGAATACAAAATACCGATTTTAAATAAACATTAAATAGAACCGATTCATTTTCAAGCGCTACACATCAATTTAATTTTGGAATCCATTGCCCAATCAATCATGACAAAACAGTAGAACGTACGCAAAAGTGCAGTTAGATGGTAGATGACATGCGCAATTTCGTTAATCGTGTGTCCGGGATGTCACAGGAACACACTTTATGGTATACTTCAGTGAAGTATTTGTATACTTCGCAGTATAAATTTAATATCTAAAAAGACAAAAAAAAAGGAGGAATATCCAAAAGACAAAAATTGATAGAAGCAATTTAAATGGTGTGCGCAAGTGCAGCATAATCAAGGAAAAAATTGCGAAGTACAAAATAAATAAAAATACTAATAAAGGGAATTAAAATTGAGGAGGGGTTAAAAATAATAGCAGACAACGATAAGAAGTAAGAATTTGGTGGATGACTTCATCAGAGGCTATAAATCCATGAAGATTCAAATATGGAATAGGTTTTCTGTAGAGGAAAAAGACTTTAAGGTCTGATATTTAATATCCTCTTAAGGTCTGAACCCATTCTTAAAGTTCAACGAGTGGCCAACCTGATAGCTCCGAGAAATTCGAGTAGTCGTTTTAGAGGTTATTTTAACGTTATATTCATGGGTCAAGAATTCCGTACCAAGCGAAAATGGCCGTGAAGAGGGGTGACCGCTGAACAAAGGTGGCAGCTAACAGGAGTTTTATTGTACAACATTATACCGACATCATACGAGCTTGAATTGATTCCACTACGATTTTTACGAAAAAATTCTGTATTTTAATGGAGAAGTAAAACAGAAATGCTTCTATTGCACGAACAAATAGAACTAAGGCACTAAAAATTTCAGGTTTATCGATGACAATTTATACTATAAAATTACGGTATAAATTTCAGAACAATAGTACAAAGAAATGGCTGAAAAAATCATCTAATCCTTAAACGAATCACGAATTGGATATGAAAGGAACACTCTGCATGACGAAAAATGGATGCGAGTTAAACTAAAGTACATCTAGAATTATCTTTTAAAGAAAATAAATGCGAAAACTTCTCAGTCCTAAAACGAAGCTACAATTTCTCATCAGTGCTTTCGAGGAAGTCGATTGGATTCCTTTCTTGAGCTCGGTATCCTCTCCGCCGTTTTTTCTCGTTAAAAAGCAGAAGTCTTTTAATGCTGTATTACTTCCCCTTTTTTAGTATTTATTTTGAGACCGAATTTTTAGGGCTTCGTTTTAATCAGTTCGAAAGAACATGCTCCTCGAACTTATATTCTGGTTAGTCGAGGCATGGAGTGCGATTTATCGAAAGCTCTGCAGGGTGAATTGGTTTGACTTATTATTTTTCTTTCTTCATTAGTGCCTATAAGGGATTTTGTTTCATTGAGGGATTTTTTATTTTAAGCCAAATTAATAAAATAACAATACGCTATTTATTTCACAACATTTTGTGTATCTTTAACTTTGCTAAGATAAGGTTTCGTTTTGTTTAAGAATACAATGAAGGTTAAAATGCGAAATATTGCAATTTTTCAGGTTTAATCTCTTATGGAGTAAACTCGTGCTCACGTGAAATGTTCCGCCGTAATTCAATTTTGGAATCCACTGCATATCTTGAAGGAGGAAAAGCGTAAGCCGGCCATTCACGACCGCTCCACGCCGCGCAATTGGTGTGGTGGCACTCCACGTCATTCCAATTTTTAGCCTATTCCATTTAGGAACGTCACTCACTACCGCTCCAAACCACTCAAATTCATCCGCTACTAGTCACTCCGATCCCCAACCCCCGACTTCGCCGATTTCCTCGGTGAACCAAGCACCCTAGGTCTTCCCCACACAATATACACACACACTTACCTACTCCCGCCGTACTTATGGCCCAATGGAATGATGGCTATTGAAGCAGGTTGGATTTCCAACCTTCCGATCCACTCCACACGAATTCAGACAAGATTTTCGCATTGTCGACCGATTTCGGCCAGTCATGAAAGACCAGCAGAAGCACGTTAGTTAGATAAAATGTTCAGTTACGCTTATCGTCACCAAGACATCGCGTGAAATGACCGAATAGCTCAGTGCACATCAAACTTTTAGCTGATGCGTCCTTGTATTTGATATTTTGTTGTAAGAAATCAGAGTAATTTGACTAGTTTGCACTGGACACCTATAACATAAACCCGAATTATATAATTTCTTTCTACTTTAATTACACGTTATAACAATAATACAACTCTTGCTCGGTTTCTAAGGTAATGGCAGTTCTTGATACTTCACGTTCCTCGGGTCCCATAATATTATCAGTTTTTTCTTCTATTTTTTAATAAAAAGCGCAGCAAAGCACTTCGTAAAATTCAGAGAATGAATCAATCATGTTGTTCAAAACAGACTGAACTACCCTCTACCACGTGACTTTCTGACTTTCCATCAAGTCCGGACTTGCTCTTCCAGAGGGCGTTTCGGCTTACCTCGAAACTGAAACTAAAACTCTTGATGTGAAACTGAAACTTACGCCATTACTGTTCTCTTCTAATCTTTTGCTTCTAGCTTCATGTACCTGTGTTAGTTCTGTGTTGTGATTTATGTGTAATTCAGTCAATATAATGCTTTTTCTATTTTGAAGCATGATTCAGCGTGTCTTATTCCTTCGTGCGTGATTCAATCTAATGGATTAACAAAGTTTATTGCAGATTCGGCGCAAGCTCTCCCCGGGTCGACAGAAAAGGTAGGATCTTTTTGATGTTCAATTTGATTTGAATAAATTCTTACCAATTCTGAATAAAAATAAGATTAATTTCTTGACACATGTAATGTACAGTCGCGTGAAAAAAAAAAACGAACCACCCAGCATTATTCGGCCATCGTTCAACGGAAATTTAAAAAAAGGCACCAAATTTCAGGAAATAATGTCCACTAAAAGATTCCATATCTAAAAATTTCATAAGGGGTCGTCTACATATTTATAATTGCACTGGCTCAAAATTTCCAATGGCAACACCCATTTTTGATGACATAAATCAATTCCTCACCAAAAAATACTCCAAGTTATCAATTTTGGTTAATTAACCATTAAAAGATCGGAAGATATTCGACATTTTGTGTTCACGATATAAAAGGGACCGTCTACATATTTAGATAGTGAAGCTCGCTGCTTGCATTTAAATGTCGGTGGTAGAATTTTAACTTATTTCGTTCTTTAAACGTCATCTTAAAAGTTGCAATATTTTTTACAATCGATAAATATTTGATGCATTACAAAAACGAAATTTTCTCCAAAAAATATGATTTTGATCCATATGTATTACATTACATTTGATCCATAAGTATTACATTAGTACGAACTGTTCGTTAACCGCTCACTTTCTGTATGAGTATTCCATCTTCTTAAACATGAAAGACTCTGAGAAATCGTTGTCAGGGCTGGATTAAGCCCTACGGGGTCTCTTAGGCAATGGTAGTTTTGGAGCCTCCTTTCTGCTCCCTAATTTGAATTTAAAAGTAATTTTTTAAACAAAAATTTACAAAACCTTTTTGATAGAATCTTAATATTCTAATACTAAGAGTTCCAGAACTTTTGATCTCTGAATTAGTCAACCAACTAAGAAAATAAACTGAACTGAAACCACATTGATCTGTAAGCAAATTGAAAACATGGGGAAAAAATCGAAGAATAATGTTCCGAAATTTAAGCAATACTTAATTTTAATATCTTTAGGTACATGGACCTCGTAAATCAAACGTAAGCCCAAAATTAGATTATCTTGAAAATACCACAAAACAAATTCAAGGGCACAAAAGTTGTGGGGTCCATAGGCATTTGCTTACTTTGCCTATTTAGAAATCCGGCCCTGATCGTTGTTGATTAATTGGTTAACTTTATCATCTGCGCCTGGGAAAATGGATGAAACTTTTATTTTGCATCTGGCAGCATCAGAAATGATATAACTAATCAAAATACACACATATTCTAATAATATTGGCTGTAGAATGTATTTGGAATTTGTTATGTTTTCACGCGTATTCTTTCTTGTCTGTTTTCTTGTTGTTTATGATATGTTAGAACTGAAGTTTACTGCTGTGTGGTTATTCTTCCGAAGGTTCTATTCATCCCTTGTGTCTGAAAATTTGTATAAAGATTTAAATATTAGAATTTCTTCATTTGAAATTAGCCGGCGATTAATTCAACGTTTTTTCCTCCGCAGGCGCATTTCCAGTTCAGCGAATCGCTTTATTATTATTATTATTATTTTCTATAGAAGCAACTGTATACCTACTGCTTCGTGAAAATGACTTTTTTCCCCCAAATCAAAAAATCTGAGCAAAAGAACATAACACACAGGCTGTATCATAGAACTTCAAATCTAGAATTCGAAGGCCGAGTTCATTCCTATTCTGATTGTTTCATAAAATATGCCAAAAGAAGAAGAAGTATTGTCGTAAAAGAGCCTTTTTTTCCATACATATCTCCTTCCAAAACATCGTATTGCATTGCATCTTAGAATTTATTATGTATCAGCTTTCTTCTACGCTTTCGGGTAATACTATGTCCCAAATGGGCACCCCGTAATCCTCAGGTCTTACGACGACCACCAAGTCCACGAGAGTTGTTCTGACAGTGCCAGAAGAAATCGAAATGCCCGATACAAACATAAATTCACTGCTGCCAAAAAAGGATCGGCTTGTAGTAGTTTCCAAAAACCCTCTGTTGCTATTTATTTCCGTGTTATTTATTATTATGGGTCGTAAGAATGGGATTTGAGGAATATATACTTTGTCCAGTGTGGGAGTATTCGATTTTTTTCCCTCCGATTGTTCTGTGCCGTTCTCTTTCTTATGAAAATGCCACGGGTATCATTCGAGAAGATTTATTAAACTTATAACGAAGCAGGTTTTTGTTGTGCAGCGCCATTCTTTCATCCATTTTTTCCCTTTCATTCTTATCGGATTTCATTTTACAAAGGGGGGGGGGGGTTCAGCTATTTTAACTTGTCTTTTAAAACAGCTAAATGTGGCTTGTCCGGTATAGCTACTTGCGTAATTCGTAACGGATATTCTGAAGTGTGTGATCCATTTCGTAAGAATTGCAAATGGATTTTTTTTTTGATAAACTCGTAATACAAATTTTGACTAGACCATCAAAGGAAATAGTATGTTAAATGAATGGTTTTTGTTCTCTCTTATTTACTTCATGGTTTTGGAAAAGCTGATTCAGAAAATATTAAAAAATTATTAGAATGACATGCGTAAAAAACTAAGCAAGGAAGGACTTGGAATCAAATTCAACAGACAAACGAAGAAAGGGAGAAACATCAAAGAAAGAAATATCTCGGATAGTTCAGATTAAAGTATCCAAAACACAGTATAGAAAAATTCGGCAGCCATAAAAACACCATATCTCGGAGGCATGCATTTTAGAGCATGAGAAAACTAATGGCATATATATATATATATATATATATATATATATATATAAGAGAGAGAGACGTCTATTAACATTTTTTTTTAATCTCAAAACTCTTTATTTTGCCATATGAGAAAAGTAAAGAGGCTAACTAAAATTTGTGTATTAACGTAAATTGTTAGCATCTATCGCACTCTTATAGTACTTACAATTAGTAATTAATATGAATCACAATTATGACTGAATGATAATTTGATGACAATCGAGTTTAGTTTAGTTATATTTACGTTCCATTTTGAAGCAACACGAGGGCTATTTTGGGACGGACCTTGTAATTTTGAACCGCGTTAATGGCAATCGAATTATGCATATTTATTCGTTTAACTTCCCCCCCCCCCCTTCGTGGCGTCTTTTGACAAAATGAGACCATAGGCGCAAAATTGTTTTGAGACGCTTTCCCCTACTCAGTGGTGTAGACATTGGTCGTCGGCTTGATACTACGATGTACTTCGAATAGATTTATCCTCCCAGGGTCTTGAGGCACGAGGCGAGCGCTTCTAAAACCTACGCGAAAAATCGCCACTGCGGAAAACCAACCATTCCTCCCACCCCAGCATTCACTTTTGAAACTTTTTATGTCATTCATTCCCCCAAGTCAGTAGCGGCGACTGGACGGTAAAAGGGGAAGGGGGGGGGGACAAAAATTTAGAGACACCTAAAAGAGCCCGTCGGAATGGGGGGATAGAAAACAAAGTTTAAAAACTTAGTAGCAAAATTAGTTAGCTTTCTTCATGACAAATCACTAACGGTTTTTTTTTTTTTTTGTAATTCCTAATTTTAAGCAGCTAAAATGAAATAAAAATTAATTTTACCACAACACGCCCCGTCCCCAATCGTTGTCACTGCCACAAGTTCTTAAAAGCATATTGCCAAGATTTGATGTTCTTATGACAACTAGCTTTTTTCCCTCTCTCTCTCTCGTGCTCTGAATAATGATATTTTAATTTTAACGAAATCCAAAAACCAAGTGGTACGCCTAAAGCAATAAATAAGAGATCTAAATGTACAGAAAAACATAAATGTTCATTCCTGTTTGATAAAAATACGGATTTTCACAAAATACGGACAGAAAAGTAAAAAGGTACAAAACTAAATTGATGCCTGAAAAAGAATTATGTATAAAAGAAACGACCGATGCTTGGAATACAAATTTAGGTATGAAACAAACTAAACAAATACATTAACTTTGATTATTTTTAATGTATAATCTTAAAGTTTAAACAAAGCTATCATCCTTAAAAAAATGTGCTTTAAGTTTTATGTTTTGAATGAGGGCTCATTAAAACAATCTTTATTAATTCATAACTTTGAAATTTCGATTGGGGATCAATTAGTCGCATTAATCAAAGAATCTCTGAACTTCACATGCTAATAATTAAAAGTATGAAACTATCAAACGCAATATAATTTTGTCGCGAATAAACAATAAAATTGGGGGGGGGGGGTGGGGGATTCGTTTTAGAAACAAAACAAGTTATTCTAATTTTCAAATAATTAGCATTCATTTCTCAATAAATATTATACTGTGAACATTTCTAGAATATTGTTCAAAAATAAAGCATTTATGAAAAATAATAAATGTCGAAAAACACAGCAAAGAGAATGCACATTAAAGACAAGAAAAATAGAACTACAATTCACAGAAACTATTCCGCTTCGCGAAATCAAGGGTAAATAAAGCACTAATTAATAATTCAATAAAATACTAAAACTAAATTTTTCAGATAGCATCAAAAGTTCTACGATTTAGTGCTGCTGAAAATACAAAACTTGCACTGCTTTCATAAAAATCTGAGCTCAGAGTTGTAAGAGAATGAATGAATAAACAAACCATTCGAACGTGAACTAATTAAAATAAGAATAGAACCGCTTTTTACAACTAACAAACGAGACTTTCATTCCAAAATTAATTAGTGCCGTCAAAAAATAACGAACCAAATCTAACTTTAAATATACGAAACTACTCGATGCAGCAATTCATATGCTTAAATGCATAAACACAAAAGTATTTTCTTGTTTTTCTGCATATTGTTGCCGCATTCCGATTGCAATTACGTGGAAAATCCCAGATTTCCAATTATATTCGTCCAATTAAAATGCAATCAGCAAAATTCTTCCTGGGATTTATAGAGCATGAGATTTTTAAGTTGGGGAATGAATCGAATCTGAACAGTTAGAACAAATATGAAATAAAATTTAAGACGATAAAGGAGACAACAAAAAGGTAGAAAAGGATTTCAGATCGCAGCTGTGTTAACTAAAATATTATACTCCTGGTACTTGCTAGATAAAAATAGCAAAATAATGGCGAGAAAGCCTAATTATGTATTATGGCTACTAGATAAAAATAGCAAGATAATGACGAGAAAGCCAAATTATGTATTATGGCTACTAAATAAAAATAGCAAGATAATGACGAGAAAGACAAATTATATATTATGTCTACTAAATAAAAATAGCAAGATAATGACGAGAAAGCCAAATTATGTATTGTGGCTAATAGATAAAAATAGCAAAATAATGGCGAGAAAGCCAAATTATGTATTATGGCTACTAAATAAAAATAGCAAAATAATGGCGAGAAAGCCAAATTATGCATCACGGCTATTTTCACGTATGCGAATGAAGTTTTGTAACTGTTAAAACTTTCGACGAAATTTTGAATGAACAGACATTTTAGTTACGAACTGGCACCCATTTTAATTTCTCCAGGCCGAATAGAACTTTTTGCTGAACACATGCGTTACAATTTTATCTCTGTGATACTTTGGATTATGCTGTACAGGCTTTTAACCCTTTCGATCCGACTTTTGCATGATTAAAATTAAATATGAAAAGTATATTAATTTAATGTTAACATACTAATAGAAGTACACTATGAGTTTAAAATCCCGTTTCCTGGAAATCTCCAAACACGATATGTCCCAATTGTATGGCCTACTATTTGTCTTAATCGATAGTCAACTGAGACTATTCCAGTAAAACATCTGTAAAACTCTCTTTCCCGCCGTAGGATTAGCATGTCAAAGAAACAACTTTACAGCTTCGTAACAATAATATTGTAGTAATTTGATCACTGGTGGGATATATTGCCTCACTGTTAAATACGATTGGGACAATATATACCACAAAAAGAATTTATTCAAAATTCCTTAAATCTGATATTAAAAATGCTAAATTATTACTTAATAAGAACTATTTTACACTAAGTATGGCATAAATATAATTGTACTTCACTGTAAAATTTTAAAAAAAATAGACCAGTTGAAACTTGATTGATGTGCGTGCTCAAAAACATAAGTCCTCCATTTGCAATCTGAAAGTGTTTCGAAGTTTCTTTAATCATAATTTCATTCCCTAATTCCTTAAGAACACTTATTCCTTCTTAACTTAATTAGTTCGATGTAGTTATAGTAGTGCTTTATCATTATAAAGGCCTCTATGATATGCATCTTTCTGTGTGAGTAAGCCAGAAAACTAGAGATTCCAACTTTCGCAACAACAACTTACTTTGCAAGTAAGCTTTAGATAATATCAAAAAATTTTCATTAGGATTAATCTCATCAAAACCAAATAACATTAAATTGTAATGAATCATACATACATGATTGCGATTAATAGGGAAGGTGTAATTTTCTTTTCTATAACGTTAATACCCTTTTCTTGAATTTTAGAGTTTACAAATAAATCGAGAATTTTTACAATAAATATAGAAATAAATCCTCATGCCTAACATTTCTCCCAAAAGCTAAAACATCACGAAAATATTTCTGGGTATCTCGCTTTAAGCTAATTAGGAAATTCTACCCCCCAACCCGCCGATTTTCTACAGAAGTATAACATTTACTAGCAAAATAGATTATCAATTAAATACAAATATGAAATTTTGGAAAAAAAAAATGTTTCTTATTTCCTTTAACCCTCAAACTTATCTCTAAAATGTCCTTATTTGGAAACTTTAATAACGATTCAAAATTTACAGGAAATTTCATAATTTTGTTTGAAAAAAAATGGATTTTTAAATATTTGAAAACTTTTACAAAACTGCCTGTATTTGATTTCGTAGTAATATTAAAATTAAGTTTACGTAGTTGTAAGGCATTTTATCGCTTTAGTTTTGTAATCATCAAAGTACATTTGCAGACTTTAGGGAGATAGTAGCAAATTAATAATTATACCGTTTAATACATTTTCACTTTAACCTTCAACTTCTGATTGTACTATTGGATCTTTTCATAAAAAAAATTTTGATTCTCGCAAAATATTCTGGCAATAAAATAACATTAATAAACATTTTGTTATTTATAAATAATAATTAAGTTTCCGGACAAAGATTTTGACCGGAAAAAGACCGGCCAACGCCGGATACTCTGCTAGTTATTACTATACAGTCCAGCATTACGTTAATACATTTCTCATTTGCACATTGTTTATATTTAAACGTCATTTCACCACCGATTCATTTGTAACCATCGCAATTATAAAGTACTTCGTATATATAATACAAAGTTTCGAGTATACGCCCCTCTCCCCTGCAAAAATTCGCAAATCTGCCTCTGTCGTTGATTATCCGTCCCTATTAAGGGAGAAACTTTTCCTACAAAGCAGGGGGGGGGGTTAACATCCTTTCCCTCTATGCCACTTCCAAATAAAGGTCTACCTGCAGCATGCACATAAATCGTATAAAATAAGAGATGTGTAATTAGTAGTCAAGCAATAAAGATACGATTTTTCTCACTTTTATTATAAATGTTTAATTTTAAAATTTAATTATTGATTTCCATACTTGTTAGTATTATCTTTAAAAAAACTTTAAAATTAATACTTTAAATGAATTTACATTAAATTTGTCATTATCAAAGTTGTTAAGTAAAATTTCGATTATACGTCTATTCAATTATACGTTGTTTTACGTCATTCCTTTAAAATACGTAAAAACGGTACTTTACTCTCTATATTTTTATAAATAAGCCAAGATTTAGTAATAAATAATAATAAAACTTCATTAACTTCTTCATGCAAAGTAAGTATTGTTTACATATTTGATAAAGTTACCGCGTGCGCATCCTCTAACGACAAACGGAGCGCCAACAGTCCTCCGGCGACTTATCTTCACTATGTAAACAAAGAAAGCTGGGCTGGTAGAGCGATAAGAGCGACCCCACACATTCTTCCGAAGAACGAGCTCTTACCTACTATGTTGCAATGGATTCGTCCAGCCATCTGCCGGCGTTCCTTCAGCTGTGTCAAGTCGGATCGAAGCCAGAGCTATTACGGAAGCGAGTGTTTAATAGGATTAGATTGCGTTTCATAAATGTTTGCACCGGTTTAAAGAGAATTTTAACAGGATCATACTTTGCTTTCTTCGGTGAGTTTTGCCTTGCTTATTTATTGTTTCATGTGAGACCTGCAACCAAAACAAAGAATGTTGATTTTAAAATCCTACACCTCTGTGTTTAAATTTGAATTTTGTGTCAATTTAAAAACTCGTGCCAAATTTTAAATCCATGTTCGGATTTGAGTTCTGTCATAAACAAAGAATTTGTATATCATTTTATAGCTTTATAATTCTGTGTCTGAATTCAAGTTTTCTGTTAATAATCATTGGAAAAAACATTTTGGATAGAAACAAATAAACAAACAAAAATAATAATAATTTTTTTCTAGAAAGTTCAAGGAAATTTATATGCAATCAGTAAAAAGAGATTCAGTTTACTTTAACAAGATTCCACTGAATGTATCATTTTGTTAAATTCCTTAGAAAAATAAATGTGATCTACTTGATCAAGGTGCCCCCAAGCTTTATGCTATAGACATAGCTGAAACTCATGCCATATGGAAATAGTTGGTCTAGCAAGAGACACCAAAACTGGGAGTTTAATATTGTGTGTTATTCAAATCTCTGAAATGTGAAATACTTGACAAAGCATTCTGAAAGAAAGACAATTAGGATGAATCTTTCAGTTGTTTGATATCCATATTGTGCAATGTCTGCTAATCTGAAAAGTAAATTGCCAGAACAATCTGTTGTTGTTTCGAAAGGAAAGAGGCATGTATGCGAGATGTGCGGGAAAATATGTGGTGATAAAAGTACTTTAAACCGCCATTTACGAATTCACACAAATGAGAAACCTCACGCTTGCGACATCTGTGGGAAATCATTCATTCAGAAATATACCTTGAAAAATCATCTACGTACTCATACCAAAGAAAAACCTTATGTTTGCGGAGTCTGTAGCAGAGCATTCACCGACAGAAATAATTTTATGTCACATGCACGTATTCATACCAATGATAAACCTTATACTTGTGAAATCTGCAAGAAAACTTTTAGTCGAAAAAATTATTTACAAAATCATTTAATGACTCATACAGATGAGAAGCCCTATGCATGTGAAATATGCAAGAAAACATTTAACGTGAAATGCAACTTACAACGTCATTTAATGTCTCATAAAAAGGAGAAAACAAACTATGTTTGTGAGGTCTGCAAGACAACTTTTTCTCAAAAAAGTCAATTAAACTCACATTTACTTTGTCATACAAATAAAGAACCCGATTCACTTTTTCACTCGAAAGAAGAAGGACCTGTGTCTGTTGAAATGCTTAGCGATCATGTAGTCATTATCAATACTCATTCAGAAGAGAGACCTTATGCTTGCGAAGTGTGCAAGAAGGAATTTAATCACAAAGGTCATTTAAAGCAGCATTATTTAAACATTCACTCGAACAGAAAGCCATTTATGTGCGAGGTTTGTGATAAAGCATTTTCAGCAAAAGGAAATTTGGAACGCCATTATCTTAGTCACACGAAAGAGAAACCTCATCAGTGTGATACTTGTGGTAAAGCTTATGCCAGAAAAGATAAATTAAAAGAACATCTGTCAACTCACATAGAAAAGTATTGAAGTACACAGCTGACAAATCTAATTGAGTTTGTGATTAGTGGATTAATTAATCAGCTTAGAACTTTCTCCACACAGGACCATGAAGGTGCCACATATTTCTGCAGGGTATCATGGATTTCAAAGTTACCTTCAGAACAATGGGATGCCAATAATCTCTGTCTAAATGAGTGTATCAGCAACAGACTGATCCAGTCAACAGAGGAATTCATACTCCAGAGACATCAACTTCAGCTATTGCCAGCTACACTGAAATGAACTTCTTAATGACTCTGTACAAACTTCTTTGAACTTTTATGCATGGTATTGACAGAAACAAATAATGATCTTTACTAAATTATTTTGTGCCACTTAATGTCTATGTACTTTTCCAAATTATTTTTAATTTTCGGGACTTTTTTTATGATTCAGCTTTATTTGATTGATTTGCTTATTTTATTTTTAATGTGCATCAAATATTACATGCATTTAAAAATTTCCATCGTCGGATCTCTAGTGCACGAAAAAGAGAAGTTTCCTATACCTCCTCTTTTTTAAGTGCAGACTCTACGTGCTTGTATGTGAGAAACTGGGTATTAAAATTGTAAACCTCCCTAAAGCAATTTTTACTGTTTTTAGCTTTTACATTAATACCTTCATAAATTGAAAGCTAAGAATAGTAAATACTAATAACAGAAATATTGTAAAATAGTAATAGCTAAAAGTAGAAATGTGTATATATGTATACATGTGTTCCTTCAATTAAGAATTTTTCATATTTTAACTACAACAGTTAAAAATATGTTCGACGTCATACCATTTGCATTGCATTACATTATAAATGAATAGTAAAAGTGCATTTCAGTTTTATCAAATCACCAGAGCAAAAAGGTAGAACTAATGCTAACAGTTTGTATGAACATTGATATGGAATCATTAGTTGGCTGACAGCCAGCACATAAGACTAATGAAATGTACTCCGAATGTACCTAAACAAGGCAAGAAATAGAAAACTACAATCATACTGGGCAAACAAGCACTGGACAACTGCACACACAACAATGATTTAAAATAATTTTACCCTTTGTACAACAGTGCAAAAAAAATTTATTACAGTTCCAAAATTTTGAAAATTTATTCTAAATTATAGTAATTTCATGGTTAACAAATGATATTGAAAGTTTAAATGCAAAAATTAAATAAATAATCTCAGTTTAAGAAATATTATTAAAAATGTTTTGTAAAAAATAAGTAATTCTGGAGCTTTCCAAAGGAGAGGGGAAAAATCACTTTCTTCATAAAATCTTATTCAAACATGCAACACATGATAAAATACATAACAAAGATCATCATTAAGTTTGAGTCTATGGGCATGAAAATCAATATTTACATTGATACCTTTGTTAAAAGGTTAAAAAAAATGTCCAGTAATTCCACTAAATATGGATAAGTAACTGAAGTTCTAAAATAAGAACTGAAAGAATATTTGGGATTTAAAGTAGAAAAACTGTTATACAGATTACTCAATTTGCTTTTTAAAGTTGAAAACTGAGTGGTGAATTTAAAAAATTAGTAAAGTATTTTCAGATTTTGTAACAAAATAATAGGCAAAAATATCATATGACAGTACGGAGTTAAGATAACTTCATGTTTTATTAGTTCACAATAAAGAAGCTGTAACAGAACATGAAATAAAGATTTGTCAAATAAACCAAGGGTATATATTCTAGGGAACAACAAGAAAGATTAAATATCTCAAAATAAGAAGTTGAAAGCAAAATCGTATTCTTGTTCACAAGACTGTTTAATTGAACATATTCATCGACAAGTCTTGACAAAAAGGATTTGTGCTTGGGATTTGGTGCAATCTCCTTGATTTTCTTAGTTAACTGGCTTTTTCCATTTATCATGTTCATTTCAAAAGCAGACAATTCATATTCATTTTTTCTTGTTAATTGATAAGAAAATTATTTTATATTGTCATTTTATTTTTCAGCCGCATCTTTGTGAATCTTTATAAGTGTAGTAAGAAATAAAGGAAATGGAAAACAAATTTTGAGTTTTAATTTTTTATTAGAATAGATATGTTAAAATGCTTACATATTAGAAGAGAAAAAAATGTTTTAATTGTATTGATTAAATATCAAATTACTCAAAGTTCATGGGAAAAGACAAAAAAAAAAGTAAGTGGTACAAATATGCACTGCACAGTAAAGGACTGATTAAAAGTTACAGTACCCCCAAGATTACATAACACAAGCCGCAACTGCTTAAAAGTATCAGAAAACATGAGGGGAAACAACAAAATTAGCTAGATTTCCCAGACAAATGGATTTTTTTTATACTTCTTAGTATAGGCAGCTAAAATGAAATAATTTTTCCGCAAAAAGTGGGGAGGGGGATTCACCCCCCCCCCGAGTCGCCACAATTGAACAATGTTATCTTCTAAGTTGCAAGCAAAATAAATTTTGTGTCAAATATGATATTCCCTGAATTGATCTATTGACACTAACAGGGGTTACTTTAATCCCAAATAGCAATATACAGCATCCATACAAGTCAAAATAATTGTAGGCAGACAAGTTTTTCAGTATATTTTGGATGAAAAGGAACACACCAATACTCTGAAGTTAAATCTAGTGAAGCGAAAATTTTTGTCTAGCATAATATGTCTAAAAAACTATCACAAGGGGTAATGGTCTAGAATCTTATTTACATAATGGATTTAATTTTCCAAAATTAATATAAAATCTTATCTTTTTAATAGTTTTACTTAAATAAATAATAATTTCCCAATTTAACTTTTTATTCCTGTTTCTTCAGCAGATACGATAAGGCCGCAAACTAACTTGTGAATCAGAATTGAGCAACATTCTTAAGGGTTCAAATCTCAGTTTCCATATGGTAGTCTATATCCTTAGAGAAAATAGATTCAAACATCTGAATTAAATTGTCAACTCACACCTATCCTCAAATGAGGTATAGAAAACCTATCCTCCAATGAGGTATAGAAAATTTATCCTCAGAAGTCTACAAGGGGTTGACACTGTTTTGTTAAATTTTTTCTAAAATATACAAAGAAATAACTTTTTTTCATTTTGTGTTTTATTCAAACATCGTCCGTTTTAAGTTACTGTTAGATAGATGACTGCAGTCAATATTTAGTTGAAATTCGGCCATTAGTATTAGATATGGTAAAGAACGATCTAAAAAAAATTAAATCACTTTCTTGAACGAATATGTAAAAATAATTGACATCTCTTATTTAGATTTACAGCTCCCCCAGTTTGTTGTATAACTTTTTTTTTATATTAGAAGATTTCAGTTGGTCTTCCTCATATTTGATTGGAGAACACGGCGCGTGGCTTGGCAAATCTCTCGGAAGCGCTCGAGTAAACGGAGGCACTGGCCAATCCCACCTTCTTTGACGTGCGAGCTATTAACCGCCATAGCACGGGGAGCAACAGATGCATTTACAAGCATACGAGCCACTTCGATTCTTCCTGTTCCGACGAGGAGGGATAACGCAAACCGCGGATGAAGCTGGTGGAAAGACAGGCCGTAGGAACGCAGCTCTACTGATATCTTCAAATTACAGAGCTGAAAAATTCGGAGGTCTCCCCTGACAAAGCCGAACTACTCCGCCAGAAGTTCGGATGCTTTTTATAAACAAAACAGAGCACTTGTCCGTGAGAATACAACCAGAAAAAAAGAAATGGATATGGAATACTGGTTCACCAAATGCTCCTCCCGATAGTTTGATATGATTCGCAGAAGCACAAACAATATATCAAGCTACACATTACATCAATCATTGTCTGAGAAAAGGGGGAGGGGGAATCATGGTAGTTCCGGTTAGTACCTACTATGTTCAAAGAGACGGCAGGAAGTTGGCTGTATAAACACTGTAATATCAACAGCTAATAAAAAAATAAGAAGTAATACTAAAAAAATTGTTCAAATTCTAAACAATGAATATAAGCACCAATTTTAAAAAAATTCAAGGCCAAATTTCGTAAATTTGGTTTTAAAAATGACCCCTAATATGGCACCCCAGCTTTAAACCATTCGAAACCTCCGCGTGGAAGCTTAATTTTGGAAATAGGGAGTCCGTTACTTGATGTGAATTCGATCATTCAATAATAGCATCGGAAGTTATGAGTTTAAATGAAAATAGAAAAAAATTAAACAACAGTATTGAATAAGAAAAGTATGATACATTTGCTTAAGCTATAAACAACAACATTAAACCCTTCGTTTGAGCCGTATTTTTGTGTTTCTCATGTTGAGTTCAAAAGTAAATAATTTCTTAAAACTACCATGGATAAAATATTCTTAAGATTTCAGAGGCTTAATTAAATGCAATAAAGATCAAATTATTCACTTTAAAAGCAAATTTTTAAGACTTTAAAGCTCTTAGATAAAAACAACTGCATACTGAAGAGGATTTAAAAAAGGAAGCACACAGAAACTAATGATTTTGGAAAAATTATCTCCGAATCAAGCGACCTCGCTGTATAATATAGATTCTTATATAATGAATTTTGCACAGACTTTTTATATGCAAATATCGGTCCCACTTTACGACCATCCTTGTGGGTAGTAACTTTATTCCTTAGAGTTAATACATATCATCAGGCTGGTCTCTAAGAATACCTCCAATGTTAAGAAACTATACAACTTCCGAAAACTGCTTATATCGAGAAACTGAACAGCCAGAGGGTTAATTCTTTTCATACTCGTACAACCAAACAAGATTTTTTTTTCCAATTCAAGCTGATTGAAATAATGTACCATAAACGACCAAATAAACCATCCATACCCGAACAACAGAAATAAATTTATTTCATTTCATCTCTGGTTCCTTCGACGATCCATACCACTTTTCTTCCCCCAAGCCCCCCCCCCCAAAAAAAAAAGAAGAAAGGCAGCAGCAGCAAAGAAGAAATAAAGAAAAGGCCTTCTTTTCTTGCTTATCTTCTGAGGAGAGCTGCTCATTTCCGTGGTGGGATTGGGGCTGTCTCTTTCGGGCTGAGTTGGCTTCCGGCGATCTCAATTCCTTGTCACAATAAAAGCCGGGGCTCCAGCCGCCCCACCCCATGCAGTTCCGATCAAGCCTCCCTCCATAGCTCCCCCCGTTCATTCTTTTCATCCGGCGACGAGTGTTCATTCATTAAAAAGCACAAAATGGATTAAGAGAAGGGAATGGATTTCTGGTAAGATGGCAATTCAATTTTGGAAATAAAACAATACTACAGAGTCTTATATAATAATAAAAATCCATTTCAAAGAAAATTTCTTTTTAATGTAAAGGTTCTTTATTTGAAAAAGAATCTGAAGTGGTGTTGTTAAGTATTGCATCTCGTCCATTAAAGTCTTCAGGCAGTTAAATATTAATAATGCATTTTCTTAGTCAAGTAAATTGCTGACGAAGAACAAGTTTGTGGCTTTCACTGAATTGAAGAGTGAACTGCATACTGTTACGATACAGCAAATAGTAAAGGCCCATTGCTGGGTTTGGTTCAGGAATGCAAAAGAAAAATTAATAAATAGAGAGGAATAGCCTTTGTTACTTTTAATTAACAAAATTGATATATTCACTGTAATTGTCTCTTGTCATGAATGATAAAATTAAATTATATTTTTTCGTTAATTTTTATTCCTTTTGGTTATATTAACGTTCCATTTTGAAGCAACACGAGGGCTATTTTGGGACGGACCATGGTCAAATGACAAGAACGACCCCTGAGCCGACACCCGCCTCCATTAAAACAAAAATTTTGGTCTATGAAAAAAAGTTTTAAATAACCGAATCTTTCGGTTGAACTGTGCTTGTTTAAAATAAAAATTAACACTTCTTCACGATTTTACAGTTAATAAGTTAAGACTTTCAGTATTTACGCTGGATGCGGTCGTGAGATAACTGAAGTGAATTATACGTTATGTAATGTACTGATTTCAAAGGAAGCAAAAATCTAAATGATTACTTGTTTACAACTCAATGAAATAAAATTCAAAGATTTAGAGATGGGTGTAGCTCTTACAATATAAGTTCAACGATGATTGGATGACATATATTATGATATATATTGATTACATATATTTAAAATGACTAAGAAAATTCCTGAAATTCCATAGTTAACCCTAACCTTGGCTGCAAAACTAACATACAACGAGAAGTCCTATCCGATTTAACTAATCCTAACCGATTAATTAATAAACTCGACTTAACACTAGTAGAAACCTGACAGTACCATAAAACCAGAGAGGGAAACTTAACCATGATGTTAAAAGCGGAGTCATAATACGACCTTCACTCACTCTAACGGCGACCGACCTTACCCCCAGTCCAGAGCTACTTTACTGATATAACTACCAAACGCGGAATCGCTACGGAGAAAGGCGTGTTCTGCAGCAACACAATCCATGCCTGTTTCTATAAACTTGTCTATTCATTCTCGTTCCGATGGCATGGGTTGTTCTCACAGGTATATTTTATAGGCACACACAAGCTGTGCTAAAATATCGCCTCTCACGCTCTATGGCACAAGTTAGTACGAGTTTTAAATTCATCGTGAGAATGAATTTAAGGCTACTGTCTAATCCCAACAGGGCAAAAGAAATGTTTTACTCAAATTACTTTCTCTCACTTAAAATTTGTTTTGAAGACTCGCTACAACAGTGGTTATGAACAACAATGGGTACAAACAAGCATAATGCAACAATGATTGCAAACACAATTAAAGGACATGAGACAATAACTCGGAATAAATACGAAGAAAAACCCAGACTTTCATCTAATTAATTATAGTATTTTAATATTTAATCTATTTGGCATTTCAAAGAATAAAGAAATCTGGATCTTCTAGCTTTTTTTTATTACACTGCATTGAAAACTACAACTAAAAAGAAAGTAAAATCAAGTTTTGAACATTTCAGAAAGAATTCCAGGAAGACGTAGAAAAACGAACACTTCAAATCTCAAGTGTCAATCGCATTTCTCATTGTTCCTTCCTTGGGTTTCAATTGGCAGTGAAAAGAATCGAGTTTACTTTATGTAATGAATATATCAAGGTTACGGTTACAAAAGAGGACACAGGAATAAGTTTTCAATAACGAATATGAAGCGCTAATGCCATTTTTGCGCCGAATCCCACAGGGGTGATTTCCAAATCCAATTTCATTCCAAATCATCATATATCGTTCGTATACTATTATTGCTCCCAGACGACTACGAGGGATTTCTAATTTTCGTCTTATTCTATAGGTAATTTCATATCAAAGCTAGGCTGCATGTACAGGAATTATTACTGGTCAGAGTAACATTGCTTTTCTATTTATAAGACTGCAGTATTAGTAATCTCATACCCTAAAGCAACAGTCTACAATAATATGGAATTTTGTAAGTATTTGTTGGAATTTATACCTAAATGCTACGACTTTAAATTTTAAACACTGTTGTTTATTTTAATTTATAGTCTAATAAACTGTAAATTATTTAATCCAATTCGCTGAAAACAAACTATATTTTAATAGTCCTGTTAACGAATATCAACAACATGTTCACCAATCATATTTAAGATGTTGACGCTCGCACTGAAATCGGTGATGGACGACAAAAACAACTTTTTTTTTCTCGTTAATTAGTTGATTCTTGGGGAGTTCCATGAAGATTTCAAACTTACAATATAAAACTATTATCTTTTCTAAAAAATAGACGTCAATTGCCGTCATTTGTTTTTAATATCTCGATTTCGTTGGTACACAAAAGACGGCTATAGACGTCTTGGTAGCTGTGCACACTAAAACGATATTTTTTTGGGAATAATTTACCAAAAAGAAAAATATATATTTTTAGAAACCAATATAGCTTTATTTTTCCCATTAATTCAGTTAATTTGAATTCATTTAGATTTTTTATAGCAAAATAATTAAAAAAATTCAAGAATAAACACTTATATTAGCATAAAAAATTTTAGAGATACAAAATTCAATTTTGAGAAACATTTGTAAGGGAGCATAAATGATAGGTGATCTTAATCTTTACTAATAATAAAGGAGAATGTGTGTGTGTCCGTGTGCTGGTCCTCTACAGGGCAGACCGCTTGACCTACGAGATTTGGCACAAACATACTTTGAAGGGTGGGAATGTGCACCTCGGAGCCTTTTTTTTTTTGAAATTTTAATTAAAAATTAAGCAAAATTTTGGCGTTTTCCCTTAATAACTTCCGAAAGCATTAAAACACAAAAACTCTTTTTACACCATCCGAAAATATAAAAAATTATCTTTTCAATTATATCAATTAAGTTGTCGTAAGATTTTTTAATAAAATTTTAAAAATATTTTTTGGCATAATTTACAACTATACTTTTCATTGTTGCAACGCATTTCAAACAGTCTTCCTTGTTTAAACAAATATTTATTTGCGTGATTCTTTTCCATTGTTGAAAGTTTAGAAAATATCTTACTGGATTTTACTTTCTTTTATTTGATCGATTTTTCTGTGAAATCTGTAAAGGAAGTCCTCAAGATAGTTAGTATTGTTACACAAATCGTTCAGTGTGTGTACGGTGCAAACAATCCATCAAGCAAGATAACGGAGAATGACACTTTATTCTCGAACATTCCGCAAAACACGAATCGCAGGCGACAGTAAAAACAACACTTGCACAAATTAACAATACAAGCAGACAGCAAATCACTAACAATAAGAGCAATGGCGTTCAGCGTCTAACAGCTGACCAACTCGCAAAGACAACAAGTCTCCAAAGAGATTCTTCGAACTCCGCAGATGTTCAAAGACGATTGTCTCATCTCGGCAACTCCCGGTTTTTATACCTTTCCTGGCAGGATGTGACGTCATATAGAATCATCAAGTAAATTCTGTCTATCTCCGCCCCTAATAGAGATACCGAGAAAATTCCAGCATTTTTGTGGACTTTTATTTTGTCGCCTAGGTGGGATGTCGTTGGCCTCCATCCCCCGACAGGTAGTAAGAACTCCTGTAAATGTCTCTTTCCAACCATAAGATTAACATTGTGAAAAAGCGACATTACGTGATCGTAACAGTATGTAATGAAATAATCCAGTAAGCTGAAAGATTATCTTTGCTATGTTTTAATTCTTTTTATCGGCGTGTTTTAAGCCAATTAGCATACTACTGGACGTAAAATGTGCCGCGCCAATTTAATGTTGAAATCAAATGAGTATTTTACTTTAATTTAGACAAGGAACGGAACGAGTGCAAGGCTATGGAAAGAACGCGGGTTAAATGTCTATAGCAGTTTGAAGTTTAAAACCACTTTGTTAATCGAACCATGAATATAAAATTATGCCTAAGAGTTTCAGTTGAAATTTTATTTTCGGCGAACAAGCTGGTCGCCGAAGGCGGCTAAAGATAAATATTTCATCATTTATTCGTGCCAGAACAATCAAGACCGTCAAAAGAAATAGATTTAATACTGATATACATTTTAATAATTTATTTATAAATACTAAGAATATAGGACGGCAATAGCCGTCATTTGCATCTACAATCCCAAACATTGGACGTTTATAGACGTCATTTACATCAACGTGTTAAAGAGATAATGAATATAATCCTTTGATCTTTATTATATTACGTATTTTATATACTATTTCTATGGTAAATACAGTAATTCTATCCATTTTTCAGCTACGTAATCTGTATTGGCATTTTTTACAGTAAATAAAAACTGTTTTTTCCGATTTTGGAACTCTCTGCCAGATGTATACTCTTTCTTAGCATTGGTTCTTTCTCCTTCTGAATTTCATGGTGAAAGTACGAATTCATTTTAACGGGATTTGTGCGCATTATTATTTTTTTAAAGATGGATTGTAATTTCAATGAAAAAGATGCCGAAGTACAATATGGAAATTTTGGGGACGTTCTTTCCATCATTTATTTTACGTGGGCATATCCTTTCTGAAGAAATTCTCTGCAGTGAAAACTAGCACGCGCGCGACTCACGGTACATTTTGAAATCAGATATTGGATGTACAGACTCCTCACATGACAAATTTTATATCGATAGTTATCCTGCGTTTTATATCGATAGTTATCCAATATTTCTGTATGTTTCATATCTAAATGCGCATATGCACATGACTCACATGATAAAAAAAATGTTCCATGGCCGAAAATAAATTCGTAAAAGCAGGCAGGACATCCGTTACCTCATATGGTGAATCCTTCCCTTTCCATCTCTTTCTTTCTGTTTCCCTTTCCTTTCTTTTCCTTCCTTCCCTTTAAAATTCCTTCCCTTCCTATAAATACGGTCTGGTGACGTCTTTGGCACTTTGCCAGGCAGGAATTTGGAAAAGAATACCATTTTATCATGTTACAATGTATGTAATATAAAAACAAATATCTTTGTTGCAGTACACCTCATTTCGCATATGGAAAGATTGAAAAATTCTTCCAACTTTCAGACAAAGACGCACAAGTTGCAGCAAATAAGTACCGTATTAATTTTTATCCGGTCTCCAAGACAGAGGATATAATTCTAATTAATTCTAAGTAGAAACGAAAAATAACTCTTCAGTATGCAGACGAAAATTTTTCAAATTCTAGTAAGAACAAATATGTTTAGAAATATCTTTTAAATCGTGAATCGTAAGCGGGATACTGTAAAGCTTTAGCTATTTAATCTCATTAATTTTATTTTGTTATGTCATGTCTGACGCAAGTAGCGATGAAAGAGCTATAAGAAATTGGGATATATATTTTTTTTTTCTGAAATAATATTTAGTACAGATGCACTTTTCAGTATATCGAAAGGCTGATATGTAAAGAGGAAAAATTCTGACAATTTAATATGACAAAACTAAAAGTAATTTTTTTAGTGCTGTCTTCATTATTTGTTTGTCACGAATGTAGCTAAAATTTATTTGAAATATAATACAGAAACTGCTCAAGTCTTTTTAAAATAATATTTTCAGCGCCATTCCTAGAACTTTTCTGTACAGCTTATTAATGCAACATAGCTTTTTCAAGAAACACGGCATTAGTAGTGACTTCGCAATATATTTTAAATTAAAGAACATTTCGGATATGAATGACATACCGCATATATGAAAATACAGCAGCAACTACACAAAATCTGTTATAGGAATATTGCAGTGAAAAAAATATCAATAATTTTAGAAAAGTAACAACAGAGATGAGTTGAAATGCTGCCAGAATAGTCTTGACACGGACAATTCATAAAAAGTCACGAATTTTACATTACAAGGAAGGCTTTTAGCTCGTCGTATGAAACAAAGATCAGTCTTAAGATGCCTGGGATAAGTCGGGACACTCCCAAATTTCAACTCTGTCCCGGATTTAAATTAAGCGTTCCGATTTTTACTCATCAGTATGATCAGTCGCAACACGGCCTGTTTCTACACACACTAAAATAAAAGCATACAGAACTCGAAGAAACATGAGTTTATTACAGGTGAGCTGTTTACAAAATGCGTTGTACAAAGAAAGAAGTATAAAAAACCATAATACAATGCCATCTGCTCACTCTGACACTGAAAATTGCAATGCAGTAACAAAAGGGATTAGCGTGATTTCAATGTTAAAAAAAGAATTCTCTTTTCCAACTTTTACATAGAATGTGACCACACGTAATAGACCAAAGCCGATGAAGCCGAATGAAAAAAACTAAACATGTCTATTATGTTTCATTCTTTCTTGCAGCCTTTTTATTTTGAAAACTTTTTAAATAATAAAACATGTCACTGTTTCTAAATTTTTTCACTTTTTATCTCATTTAATAAATTAATGAATTTATTTATGCATTTTTTTTTCAAAACCCCTTCCCCCCACAGGCTAGTGTCCCAGGTTGTGCGTTCGGGTTCAAGAGTTTCCCAGATTGAAATTCGGAAAACCTCGTCATTTTAGTTAATACCATGTAATTTCGGTGAAAAAATAAACATTAGTACCAATATTTACGAAAGTTCAATTAGAAATGAAATGTATACATTATAATTACAGCCGATACAACATTAGTACTAGTTCGAAATGTTTTTCAGTCCTTCGATGCAGTCACCAGCGTTGTGTCCAACATGTTTCCAGCTATGTGGAAATAGTAGAATAACTGAAGTAGTAGTGCCAGTTCTGATGATGGTTGGCCCTCGTGTTGCTTAAAAAAAAGAGACGTTAATATAAGTAAACTAAATTTCTGTTGATGATTCAGATGGAGCCATCTACTACTTTAAAAAACTGCAACAATTTGGTGGCGAATGCCACGAAGTGATTCCTTCTTCTTTGGAATCAAATCATAATCACAGGGGCTTTAATCCGAGTAGAGCAAATAATAACGTCAAGCGAGCAAAAAACTCAGATTGTTAAAGCAGGGCCGGCCTTTAGCTGATTGGACCAATTGCTCCAAATAGGGCACCGCGCAAGAGTGCAACAAAGAATGTACTCAAACTTATTCAAATTAAATCCAGTGTCTGTTTGATTTCAAAACATTATCCACAGGAATTTTTTCATGTTCTTAAATTTGTTTAAAAACCAATGTTGTACAATTTTTTCTTAGAGCCGGTTGAGTGTTTCATAAGTCAATAGTCCAGGCCAACTTTCCCTACTGTAATAAAAAATTAAAGATAAAACTACAACAGCAGAATAAAACGTATTACGCTACAAATAACACACGCCGCTTTTGTATGGGGTGAAAAGGTCGCGTCTTTAACATTCACCCGCGTGCCCTAAATCAAGGGAACGCCATTATTTTGTAGAAAGGACCTGTAAACAGGGGCATGCAGCAAATTTACAATAAACCGAGACGGCTTTTGACTCTCCCAAGATATTGGCATCTTTTGAAGATTTCTGAGACTCATGAAATCTAAACACACAAAAATGTAAATACGTTTTTAATTAAGAATACATTTATTCTCAGTTAACACACATTTTTATTATTTTTTTAGATTATTTAAAGAGAAATCATCAAAACTGCCTTTGTTTTTTAAATATTCAGAATTAAACAAAATTTATCATAATTTAACCCTTTGAGGACGACTGTCACGCGAGTGTGCCAGTTGCTTGGCACATTCTCACCAGACTGTCAGAAATACGTGCCGGCTCGTGGCTTTTAGCTATCGACCGACACGTCGGCTTGACACCAGCTTTAGTGCAATTAGGCTTAATTAGAAAAAGTGCGCCGGCCCTGAGTAGCCACGCGCGTTCGGAAACGGAACGGAACCGCAGGTTTTCCGTTCGGCATCAAAAGGTTAAAAGAATAATTAAGTAGTAATAGCAAAAAAAAAAATTAAATGACAGTTTTAATTTTGATATATACCGTTGGGTTATTTTACATATTCCTTTTATATATTTTTAAAGTTATAAAAAGATTTATGAATTATTCTAAAATTGTTTTGCATAGTAAAAATGGAATTTATAATTATTTAAGTACTCTCGGTATTAAATTCATCAAAATACACATAAAAAACCTCAAAAATACCAACAATTTTTAATCAATTTAATTTCGTATCATAATGATATATACTTTTATCATAATATATATTGCGAAAAAAGATTTTTTCCCCCTGAAAATTTTATTAATTCGATGTAAAAACCGTAAGGATACAATTTGTTATGCAACAGGGGAGTATTAACTCAGTATTAAATCAATGTGAAGGAGTTTCTTTAAAGTTACTATAAGTGCAGTGGGGACGATTCGGGAGCGGGAGGGGGGGCAATCCTCCCCCTAGTTTTTTCAGGAAAACTTAAATTTTTATTTCATTTTGCTTGCCTAAAACTAGGAATTATAAAACAGCAATAGTGCCAGAGAAAGACAGTTACATTTGTAAGTAAATTTTTAAATGTTGTTGTCTATCCTCTATATTCCCTGGTACTTTTATAGAGGTCTATAAATTTTCTGCTCCTCCACTTTTTCCACCCAATCGCCGCCACTGTAGAAGTGAAAATATGTTTTAATTATGCGGCTACTAACATTCATTACAACCGATTGAATAACACCTAAAATCAGAACATTTTAGCTTTTTCCCTGTTGTGTTTACCTGAATGAGTTGATTTCTTTCTTCCCCAACCTTAGTATATAAACTTTCTTCTACTGGCGACTTTTTTATTCATAAAGAAACTTAATTAGCAGTCAAGTTTAGTGAATTGCAGATACACATTTAGCATTGATACATCTTCATTCTTCAGATTCTGTAGTATTATCCTCTTAAAATATGTATAGTTTTGCATGTTAATAATTGCACTTTTCAAATCATAAATTGTTTCAGGAATTTTATGAACTGTGACAATCTTATATCTTTGACACGAACAACAATCTATCCTTTTTTTATTCTTTTTTCTCTATTAAAAAAAGCGTTAGTATAAGTAAGCTGCATTATTATTGTAGTGGAACTTGGATAATTTCGAATTCGAATTCGTGGGTAATTAGAATTATTTCTCTCTGGTCGTCCCTTGGTTTTCTTATTAACTTAATGTTAAAATATCGTCTGTAATTCTTTTGATATTTTTTTTGGTTCGAAGTCAAGACTAAAAATTGTAATTTTTTTTCTATGTTTCTGAATTATTTTCGTTGATTACATACGTCCGTATTTTGAGTTCCTCAGTAATCATGAATAAATAACTTTTTAAGGCTTTGAATTCACTCGAGTAACTTAACTATTCTATAATGTATCCCATCAAAAAAGCAATAAAAAATTTCACATTTTTTAATTTTTAAAATTAAGTAAATTTCTTAAAATTATTATTTTAATACTATTAAAACTTTAACAATAAATATTATTAATTTATTAAAAGCTCGTATTGTTTATTTATTCATTATGTGTTATTTATTAAAACTTAATATATTTTTTGTCCAAAATTGTTTCCATTTGGGCCCTGTATCTACCAAGACCGGCACTGTGTTAAAGATTATTAAAGCGATGGACCTCTACAGACGAACACTCAATAGAATTGGAACTGCTTCAAGCATTCTGCGGCTTCCACATTGCTGGAAACAATACGGACACAACACTGGCGACTACATCGAAGGACTAAAAAACGTTTTGACCTAGTACCGATGCTGTATAGGCTGACATTACATGACAGCCACTATTAAAATTCCAACCCTCATACACAGAGAAAATACGGAAATCGTCATAAAATTCAAACTCGTTATTTTGAACAATATACTTTAGACCTCCCCGAGTCCAGAAAAAAAAAATTGAAATTACATTTGTGTAGATATGAACACGATAACTCAAATACACAATAGGCTATACGGAAGAAATTTAATGTGCGGTTCTTAAATTAACAATGTAGATCTGAATCAAAATTTGCACCAAATCTATATACGGGAAGAAGCATTAACCATACTCGATTTTCTCCACATTACTATGAAGCAAAACAGAAAAAGGGCGATACTGACAGCGATTTATTTCTTACCATGAACGTTGCCACAGACAATGAATGGAAATATAAGTAATTTTAAATGATCAACTTGATGCTACAAGTGGCCTGGTAGTAGGTGTCGACTTTGGGATCGGAGGATCATATGTTCCAGACTCGATTTCAAAGAAGATCCACTGCGTATGTAAACCTGGTGTACGTTGAATCAGCCTTCGAGTGGTAGTGAATTTGGTAAAAAAGTGGTTCAAGAGGTAAATCGGTTAATGTGTATAATAACCGGATCTTTAAGAGGTTATTATGCATAATTACGACGGTGATTATATATAGTAACCGATTACCCACATTGACCATAACATTCATATAATGCAGTAATATGAAATATTAAAGACTAAAAAGTAGGAAACAATAATAATTAAAAAACAAAAACACACTTTTATCAATGTACTAAAGAATAGATATAAAAAAAAATCTGGCGGTCAGAAACCAATAGGTAAAGTCGTGATGTGTTGAAATCAGTACTATAAGGAATATCAGAAAGAAACCGACCGATCCATTTATTAAAAATCAAGAATAAATTAAATGTGACTAAAAGTCCAATTTACTTAGAGTATTTCTATCCGCGTGTCATGGGTTTAACGATCATGTTTTGACTTCTATATTTCTGATTTAAAAAAATATGTTTTCTACTTCTTCGAACACAAATGAGAACGTGTGTTTAAAGACACTTTTCCTTTTATTATTTTCCCTGTATGAACACTTTCGTGATCAATACGAGTTTATTGAGTTAAAAATAACAGAAGACACGAAATGACTTTATTACTTAAGAAATCTATTATATGACTTTCAAAGGGCAAATAGGGTACCTAAGTCGCATTGATGGATCGATGTTTAAGTGAGTGTAAAGATCGCATATCGATCTTCACACTCGCTTTACTTTTTCGTATATTGTGTGGATGCAATTTTATTTAACGACCAACTTATACTATCTCGAAATATTTCTAAAAAAATAGTCGATCTTAGAAAATAGAGATGGTTTTGATGATCTCACCCGGAAAAGCTGAGACTCAAGAAACAAAAATTTAAATGAGGTGTATTTTTCCTCCATACGGTTGGCTAGATAGCTTGCTTGTAGTTTCTTAGGTAGCGTCTAATGACGAAATACAGAATGTGGCAGCGAAATGGCGAATTTAAAAACGTGACCAGGGAGAAAAAATTTAATCACAGCAACATGAAAAAAATATAAAATGAAAGAAAAACATTTGCAATCTATAATGAATTCTTAGAAACAGCGAGCAAGTAAAGTGGAACTTGGTTAATTCGAACATTTTTCATTTGAATTCATCGGTACTTCGCATCTTTTGTCTGGTCCCTTGAATTTCTCAATATAATATAAAAATATCATCTATAATTCCAATTTATTTTGTTTAATTCGAAGTCAAAACTAAAGTTTGTCAAAAATTATTTTCATTTATGAATTGTTTTGGTCAGTTTTCCTTGTGTTCTCAATGCTCGCAAGTGAATAATTTTTTTAAATCTTTAATTCACTCGAGGAATTTTATTGCTGTACAACGTATTCAATCAAAATATTTCTGTATTAACATAATGTAACTACAGTGTTTGGAATATTCAAATTCTTAATATGTGGCACAGAGCCACAAACAGTTTAGCTTAGCACGAGAATGAACCTCTCAGAATGACCCATGCTTTGCCAGACGGAGAGGGGATAGACCAGTTTACAAGAGTGGATTGTGTTGCTGTAGGACGTCTTCGGTGAGACAGACGTCGACATTGTTTAAATCGGACACTGCTGCAATGAATGAATGTGATATTGGATTTCTGCTCTTAGCATTAGATGTAATTTTTCCTCCCTCGTTCTGTGACACAGCCAAGTTTCATTGCGACTAATGCAAATTTTGCAAGGTCGATTAGGACCTACAGTTGTGTATTTGTGTTGTAGTCTAAGTTTGATTTATTTGTGATATAATCAACTAACTAGCTCACTATTGCTGTGAGTTTTAAAATATTTTCTTACTTGCAATAAAATTTTGTAACGTCCATTCACCGCTGAACTAAGATTGAAACCATAAACCGGCATCACAGTAACTTTTCTTAGTTAGCTTAATATCCCGTTTTGAAGCTACAGAGGGCAATTTTGGGATAGATCTCCTTATCTGGAACGATGCTTAGATCACGAGGACGTCACCTTAACCTGCATCTCCTCCCTAAACTTCCACACTGCATCAGCGAGAGGACGTTCGACCCTCGATAGTGTGAAGTTTTTCCTTCCCGCGATGACATTTCCCCACGAGAAAAGAGTCGAGTACCTTTCACTTCAACCGCAAACCGCAAGCCAGCCACACCTGGTGGTCATTAAGAAGACATTCGCGAAGGTAATAGCTGCAAGCGGAGAGCGACCATAATACACAGGAATAAATATCTGTCAGACAGCGCATTTGGGTCGGCTATCAGGAGATTAGCGGTGCTCTTTCATGTCACACTTGTATAGCTCCTGTGGTTATGAAACTCAGGAACCATCCCACGGTCGGAATTGACCATTGGGAACACAGAAGTTTAGTCGTTGGTCGCCCGGGAATCCGGTTGTCCAGTGGAGTGAAAGGAAGGCGGAGCTCCACCACTTGAGGTAGGGACAAAAACGGGGGTGTTGGAGTTGGAACGAGGAGAGTGGTGAAGAACTGAATTAAGGAGGCTCAAAACGGCGTTTCAGTCTCCGGCAGTGCAAAAGAGCTGTGTGACCAGCTCTGAATTAAAGTCCCTCATTGATTCGGACTTGGGCAACGATCGCTGAGAATCAGCAATTATTTCCAAAATCTCGGCTCATCGAATATCTAGCACTCCTTATAGTCTCGTGCTTAGGCTATCACCCGGATAGGGAAATTAGTCTGGATCTCCATCTCTCGTGGAACTCTGACTCCATCAAACTTTTAACTCAAACGAACGAACTTTGTTTATAATCCATTAGTCCAGATTTCTTATGTCTATTTAAATTATAGCTGTGTAAGTGTGAAATAAAGTACTTAGGTCAACCTAAGCATTGCACTTATTGGTTTACACTTGGTCGCCCATAGACCAAGACACCACAATAGTTTAAAATGCACCAGGTCCACACATACGGTGGATCTTTCGTGGAATCGGGTCTCCAACCCACGACCTTCCGGTCCCGAAACAGACATTTTGCCACAAGACCATCGCGGTGCGTAACTTTTCTTATTTTAGTTTTAATAATAATTCTTTACGATTTGTTTTCATGTCTTTGCTCATTTATTTTTTTGTTCTTTAGTCCCCCCACCCCCTTCCTGCAGGGAGCACAACCCACATCCTGAGAAACGCTGGTTTATTTAAACTAAAAGCGCAACAGAGCACAGTCGGTCAATCTCGCGATGCACAGAAGATGGCGACCACTAAACGGAAAAGTTAACAAACCCTATCCTAATCCCCACAATCCTGGAAGAAGCGGAAAAACTCCCATTAGGCATTCGCCGGATCTCCCGGAGGAGAAGGTCGACCGGAGCACACTCCATCATGTGCGGAGGGACATCCCTGTGTCTCTGATGACAGGGTAAGCAGTGCGCCTTATAAAATACCGATAAGGGGCCTCGCCTGTTATTTAAAGCCCCCTTTCCGCACATTACTCCGGGATAATCGTATTCCGGGAGAAGCGGTCATCAGTCTTGCCGGCCGTCATTTTTCATATCTGGCAGTCATTTGCCAACGTGTCGACGAGATAAGCCCCCGCGCGGTACGGGGGTGTTAGAGCGCACTCAAATATTTAGGAGGGACGCCGCTGCTAATTGCGGGGATCCGGTACCTAATGAACGACGGGGTTTTCCCGAGGAAGAGGTTGGATTTCAGGAAAAGGCTTAGTGAATTCGCCAGTCACGGAACATTAAAAGCACTCAGATAAATTTGCAGTCCTACGTTGGCTGACTAGAAACGATGGGTTGGTTGCATTGTAGGGCTGGATATAGCAAAAACCAGATTTGGTTGCACAAAAATAAATGTTCAAATCAAGTACACCTTTCAATAGTTGGAATCACAAAAATTAGCCCAGCACTGGCCAAGCGGCTAAACCCTTTCGACCCGACTTTTGCATGATTATAATTTAACTATGTAAAGTAGTCTAATTTAATAAAAATTAATAAATTTAATTTAATAAAGCTTTACACTCATAGTATACTAAAAGAAGTATACTATGAGTGTGAAGCTTTTCACTTTTCCTGGAAATACCCCGAGACAATGTACCCCAATCGTATAGTCGACTGAGACTATTCCAATAAAACATCTCTAAAACTCTCTTTCCTGCCAAAAGATTAGCATGCGAGGAAAACAACTTTACAGCTTCGTAACTAATCGTGCAGTAAATTGATGACTGGTGGGATATATTGCCCCACTGTTAAATACGATTGGGAAATTTACCCTAAAAAAAGAATTTATTCAAAATTTCTTAAATTTGATATTAGAAAGGCTAAATTATTACTTAATCGCTTAAGGACATAACTCGAGTTAATTCGCTCTACGTACCATAGGTTTAGCAGACAATTCAAAATAATTCGGTCCTTAATAAGAACAATATAATATCTTCGGTTAATATGAACAATATAAGAACTATTTTACACTAAGTATGGCGTAAATATAGTTGTACTTACAGTAAAATTAAAAAAATAGACCAATTGAAACTTATGTCTTTGAGCACGCACATTACTCAAGTCCGCCATTTGCAATCGGAGAGTGTTTCCAAGTTTCTTTAATCATGATTTTATTTCCTAATTCCTTAAGAACACTAAAAACCCGTGTAAAAGTGGGATTTATTTACCAATAGGGAATGAAGTCTAATCTCCGGGACGTATATGCCCATTAGGGCCGGAAGGGCTCAGGCATGGCTGAGGAATATGAAGCGAAGGAAGGTTTTGGATGCAACCATCTGATCTCTTAACTAGAATTAACCCCAAAATGGTAGACTGATGTGCGCTTTAGCAAAAATCTCTTTCCTGCGGTCGGACTGGTTTGCTAGAGGTTTTTACTCCAAGCGAAACACAAGTGTAAGCCTCTTTCCACTAAAAGTTCTCCAGGAAAGCAACCTATCCCAATATATTGAAGCTAAGTCACACGTCTACCTCAGATGCCCCAAGGTTGCCTTGGTCAACAGGAGTTGCTACACTTTCCCTTGCCACGAGTCGTCGACATACGGACTTGACTATACTAGAACAAGTGCGATTTGAAGACAACAGCTAAAATTACAGAAATATATACACCACCTGGAAACCGAAATACGAAAACAAATAAGAAACCAAAACAATATAAGAAATATTTCAAAAATTTATGTAACTGTTCAACTGGTTTGTCTGAATTTTATCGCAAAGCAGGCACATATGGTCACGCCACACCAAATATTTTGTGAATACTTATTACAAATTAGAGAGAAAAAGAAATTACGGAAGGGTAAGCTAATGCCATGAGCTGGTATATCTTCTGTATTATGATAGTTCCACCACCAGAACAGATGTGTCTAACCCCCTTCGTTTAATATCTTGCCAATACGGCTAGGAATGATGTTGGAATCGCAGTAACTTTACTGTCTAAATGACAGTTCAAGCTGATACAACAGAGAAAGCTACGAGCGACGGAATCACCGTAGAGTGATGAAATGCGTGTTTCTATTCACATTACCACTATAGAAAACGCTTTATAAAATGAAACAATATATGTTTTAGATATAGAATTTTATTATAAGAAATATAGATTAGAGGCATATAAAGATAAATCAGTTACTTTTAAATACATTAGAATCATATTTAGATCTATTCAAGTGGGCGTAATGACATACTACGCAGCGTACTGGCAACCACAATTATCAATGACTATAGCAAGGAATGAAAGAAAAGTCATATTTTCATTCTTTTTCAAAAGCATTTTTATGAATAATCCTTAACGAGTTTCCAAAGCACGTTTTTTTTCCAGGCTTAATCCTTTTCCTGTGGGAATTTTAAGAATGTTCGATTTTACAACTCAGAAACGTCCGCTGAAAAACTGGCGTCTTTCAGAAATATATCACAGTTCACACAGAGTCCAACCACCCTTAAAAACAGGGGACATAAAATATAGTAATCTTATCTGCATAATAATCGAATGCGGCGGAATATCTCAATAACTCAAGACCAGATAAAAAAGAGGGCGTCGGAATCCTGTGGTTTACGAACCTGGAGTTACTCGAGCGAGCAGCATTTTTATGATGGTCTCGGAAATATGGCAAGACAGTAAATTAAGAAGTTTGCTTCCGCGGGAACATAAAACGCAGATTTCGCAAAAATAAAGGTCCGGTAGATATTTAAGAAGAAATAGTGTTTTAAGAAATCTTCTACGAAATTGAATGTCCTTTGGTCATTACTGCTTATATGAAGTGTGTTGTTTAACCATTTAACTTAAAAGTCCGAGAAAACTCGTGCATCGAATAATCGTATTTTTAGACTTAAAACTAAAATTTAATCATTAATTAGCTTCATAATTTTACACAAAAATGACATAGAATCTATAAACATCTCAAATATTATACACCTTCTGAGATGTATGAAAACGACAGCCCATTTCCAAAATAGAAGGGATCATCTTAATGGATAGCAAAGAAAATGATTCAGTTAAGGGGTTAACAACCATGGAAAGCTGAAAATATTCATATAATGTTAAACAATTAACTTAGACAATGCTTATACATGGAGAATATTAAATTTTGAATAATTATTAAAAGTGAAATAAGTTCTTGCCTAACTTTAAAATCCAGTTTAGATAACGAATGAGAGAAATTCAGGATTTCAAGCAATCAGAACATTTCATCAACTATACGTTATATTCATAGTCATCAATTACAGCAAGCAACTAACCCCTTTCCCAGTCATCATGATGCCTTACATCGGTTTAACAGTTTTAGTAAAATGTTCAAAATATGAACTGAAAACCTATGCAACGTTTCGAATCTAGTTCCATGGGCTTCAGAAGGATCATCATACTCAGCTTTTTACTTTAACCCCTTGAGAATCGCTTTTTTTTTTTTTTTTGCTATCTAATAAGATGACCCCTCGTTTTGGAAAGGTGCTGTCGTTTTCATTCATCTAAGAAGGCATAGAATACTTGAGATGCTTATGGATTCTACGTAATTTTTGTGTGAAATTATAAAGCTAATTAATGATTAAATTTTAGTCTAAAAGCCAAAAAATGCGATAATTCGATGCACGTCAATATGACGGGCGCGATACTTAAGGGCTTAAAGTGCATAGGATTTTGTTCACAGATATAAAATCTTATAAGGATAAAAACCAGCATATTTTTCTAATTCTCTCTAAAATACTTATTTTTTATTATTTTTAGTTCGGCACAATCTATCAAGGGAGGATCCAGAGTCAACAACTACCATCACATCATATCAAATAAATCAGCAAGTTCCACATATACGCAATTAAATTCCTCCTTAAATCAACCATTGTTCGTGTATTTTATTCATGCATTCCTTTTATTACTGTAATTTTTATCCATATGTTTACATATTTAAAGCAGCCTATATATTAATAGGGCCTAGCCTATTCTTCTACGTCTATTAATTGTATAATAATTTGAGCCATGGCGTGCGTTTCTTATCCTAAGTGTGGACACCCGGCCTTCCCTTACGTTACCATTGAGTAAATTATTATAATTTATGTGTACTTAGGCACGGTTGTTGGTGGCATTCAAGTTTATTACGAATATCTATTGTTTTTGTGTGTGTCGGTTGAAATTTTTAAAAAAGAATAAAATTGTACAAGAATCATTATCAACACATTTCCTCAATTTCATCCACACACTTGTTTGAAATTCCATGCCACGGAAAGCTCAACACAAAAACAAGTCAAGAGAAGTAGCACCTTACTGCAGCGAAGACTGAATGGAAATCACGGTAAAAACCTAGAACTTCAGTTTCTTGCGAATGATGAGATTGTTTTATCATAAGTATTAAAAACACAGAAGAATATTTTGCCTTACTAAAAAATGTTCAATCAATGACCGTCAAGCATCCACTATTGTTATTCTTGCATAGTCTATTAATTAGATAAAAATTAATTTTATCAAAAACTATTAATGATACGCATGATAAATATGCTCATACATATATTCTGATACCGAAAGATTCTGAAACTGAAAAGAAACATATTACCTCAGATCTCCTACACACTGAAAACACATGAATCTGAATAATAACTGTTGTTTCCCTCCTCTCATTCCAACATAGGACAAAAAAATAGAATTCTTACCTGAAAAAGAAAAAAAGGAATAATTTTAAAATGAGATGAACAAAGACAAAATATTTAAAATAAAAAAAAATATTTAAAATTCTTGAGTAGTTAATTGCAATAAAAAATTTTAAAATTTGCGAAAATTACGGAATTGATAAAAAAAATAAATAAAAAGGTATGTGAAATGCAAAATGAAAATCTAAAGATGTTCAAACTAAAAAATATATAATATTCTTAGCGTTAATTATCAACAGTCATCTATTAAAAATATTGGAACTTTTTTGATCAAACTAAGCAAATAAACAATAAAGCTTCGCTTTAAAAAAATCAACTTTGTAATAAAATCTGACCTCTCTAATTTTCATACAATAAAGAACGTCGTAATAACAAACACTTTAATCCCTCATAATCCAAACTTAATCCCACATGAATCAAATTTATTATAACACCTGAATAAAAATTAAACATTTTATAATCTTTTCCTAACTAAAAATTTTTATGATTTTGAATAATTTAAATAATCCTATTAGATTATTAATATAAAAAGTGCTTAAATTTATTATTTTCAAAAATTTTAATATCTAACGTCGTCTGTCGATTGTTGTTAAATTATGTTTACTTCAATTTTAATGATTTTTTCAATTCCTTTGTGTTTCAAAGCTTTTATCCAAAATGCTTTTTCTTTTTTCTTCCATTATGGATTACGCAAATGCATTAATCCATATCTTCAATTTAAAATCCAGGTAGAATATTTTTTCTCAAAAAGTAACTTTTGTTTCTCATCTGTATAAAGAAATCGGTATAAAGCATTATATATTTTTTGTTGCATAAAAAGAAAAAGACATTTCTGAAGTAAATGGATTTTTTTTAAGTATAGTTAATTTATGAGCTTTTTAGGAGGGATTTATTTAAAAAGAGATTGTATATAAGCAGTACTCAAAAACACTATTTTTAATTAACAATAAAATGTTTTTAGAGGCATGTTTTTCTGCCTTAAAGCAATAATGGAAAGAAAAAAAAAATTGGAAGAAAATACGGCCGGAATTTTTTTATTTAATTGTTCATTTTTTAGTACACAACTTTGAGTTTTTTTCTTCTAGTTTTAAATAAAATCCAAACGTATGGACAGAAACATATCTGGTGGAAGTACTAATAAATGTAAAATTAATACTGAAAACAGAGAATTTCAGCATTAAAATATCACTATCAGGTATAAAATGATCTATTAAATATATATTTTTTTAAATTAAGAAAACTTTGCATATGAAAAACTTGCATGACAAACTAAAATATTATCACTTAACAACTTGCAAGAATATGGCACCACCACAATTTCTTTTCGTTGTCTTACGGCGTGATTGCAATTCATTTATGAACATTTCTGGTGGAAAAAAAGAAGATATTTGCATCCAATGATCCAATCTGCTTATGATATATTGATACTCTCTGCTAAGTGAAGTTCTATCGATGTAAATATTAGGAAATGGATATTGTTGTATTGGTTTTTTTCCCCCACTTTGATAGCATCCTAGTTAATCGAAACGAAATGGGGTGATCACGTGACACACGTCAAGTACCTTCTGCCAACTTAATTTCGGGACACACTGCGAATCTTGCAGGAGGAAAAAAAGGTCGTGATGTTACAACACAAAGTAAGCAATTAAACAGTATATAATATACGCTGCTACGTTTGTCATTTGGCTGGTCGCCGGGAATTTATTCTCATTATAGCGTCCAAGAAAATTTAATGAATATGCCCTCGGCTCGGCAGGTTAAAAATCGGGTTCTGTGATGTAATTGTCAATATATTAGAGACTAAAAAGAAATGATCTTTAATACTTCAAAATGGAAACTGTATCTTCATCATTAACAAAGATGTCAATTATAAGCGAAGTTCCTAAGGCACCTGTAGTATATGCTGCAGCCTTTGACAGTTTACAACTGAACAAATTACGACTAGTATGATTTAAATCTATATAGAACTATTTTCACAACATTCTGTTTTACTTCAACGTTAAAGAGAATGCAATGTTCAAGCTACTTATAGGCAATCTTGCACTTTTAGATTCTGCCTGCGAATGATATAAGCAGCATTCAAGTCTAAGAGTACATATATAACCCGCTATTACGTTCCTTTTCTGATTTAGGATAAATATTACTGCACTAACGAACAAGACAGTTGGTATAGAATATATTGAGGGTTATAATAATTATGATGATGAACGGTTACACTTTTTTCCCCCAATTTTCGCTAAGAAATTTTTGTGTCCTCAGAATTTTGGAATCAACTGTTTAAAACTTGATATAATAAAGTCTATCAAGTGACGTCACAGTAATAAGACAAAAGTAACTGAACGAGTCATATGACATCCACAGCACTTTGTCTTAGACTCTGTTTATACCGGGACAATTGCTGACCGCAGTGGGAGACCATGCAACCCCAACAAGATCTCATCACTAATAATGGTCATTGTCTCAAAAGCAGAAGTGAAAGTGCTGTGACTGATCATCATTAGCGATCTGCTGCCTGTTTGAGTTATTAATTTATGAAAAAGCTACTTAGTTTTATAACCTGTGCTCCGTTTTGTTTTTCTGGAATAATAGTAAAATAAAGAGTCATTTACATTTTTATTATCCTGCTTGCTGGACTGGTGGGTATACGTGAATGGCATTCACGTATACCCACCAGACGATTTTTGTAACAGTACATAGAAAAAAAAATTGATACAAATAGTATTAGTTTGAAAGAGGCTCGAATGCCTTACAGAATGAAAACAATGGTGATTAATTTAAGTAGTCCCGAGGCAAAGGCACGCGCGCGCTCCACACCAAGGACAGGTGCCACTAAGAACCCCGCATCACCACATAGTGTGGATCGTGACCAGTCAATCTGACATCAGAGACGAGGCAGTGAACATGTATCCATGTTGATTCACTGACAACCTAAATGTTTATCTCAAATGTCCTGTGTTTGTGTTACGTAAATGATAATTTAATATTTATTTTAAAAGAGTTACCTCGTGTCATAACCCTGGTTTATTTAAGAAAACAAAGAAACTTTGGACAAAATGCCGTTGAAAACAAAGTACACATTTCAACTGAAAATCTATTGGTTTGCGTAAGAGGAATCTAAATCCACTTTCTTAAGCCCAGAAATATCTGAGAAAGTAATAGCTTTAGATTTACAGAAGAAAATAAAAGGAAAAATTCGCCTATTCCGTTATTTCCCTCTAGGGCATGGACAGGGCAGGGGCTTTCTGGTTCTCTCTGTGATATACGATCGAAAATCGGAAGCCGAGATCAGCAAAAGGGCCGGCAATGAGCGGGAGGAAAATAATCAAAAGGAAATGCCCTCTCCGAAAAATCAATTACGGACGGAATGGGGTATGGGAAACGTCGTCACGTGAGATTTAAAAGGGCGCCGAAGAGGGCTCGAGAAATGCCAAGGCAGGGGGCCTTGGAGGTGAAAGTGGGCGATAACTTCTCGTTTGCCTGAGGAGATTAAATCAATGTTCGATCCCAAATTGGATCAAATAATCTAAGCGAGGAGAAAGGCTCTGCCACTCTACCACCAGCCCTCCTGAATAATTTTGGCGATTCTTTTTCAACAAATGGCTCTTAATTCAGGTCCGATGTAATATATTGGAAAGGTTTTTATGTTTCGATGTAGGTTCTGTTTAAATAAAGCATGGCCCACTAGAGACATACATGAACCAGATCTGGGGCTACTTCCTATATCTCCGGACAAAGCTATGTAAGCATATCTTGCTAATTAAACATAGAAGGCACCAAGAAAACAACGAAAGATTCATTTATATAAAATCATATAAAATGATTAAATCACATGGAGGATCTCGAAAAGTTGTATTTTTCTCGACCAAATCAAAAAGTATAGAAACATGGTTGGGGAACAAGACAGGTAATTTTATGATTGGGGAACAAGACAGGTAATTTTATGGTTGGGGAACAAAACAGGTAATTTTATGGTTGGGGAACAAAACAGGTAATTTTATGGTTGGGGAACAAAACAGGCTTTGGCGGATATAGCTGCAGATATTAAGCCAATGCAGAACTGCATGTTCTACAAGTCAGAGACAACAAGTAGCCCAAAACTTCTTAAACCATGGGGTCGTTTTAACTGCATCCACAAAGAAAGGCATCAACTTAAAAAAACTATTAAATAATTTTAAATCAGAGTGATTTAAAACTTTACTCTTTAACAAAAATGCAACTTTTAAAATCCGGGAGACTTTCCAAATAAGTGATTACATATGCAATAGACTTTCCCAACAGTATCGTGGGCATACACGACTTTCTTTCCTTTTCCTCTTCTAAATTATGTTATAGAAATCGTTTTTTGTTGTTGCATCTTTACTATTTCAAAAGTTTATTTTAGATATTTCTCTCTCTCTTTCTCTCTCTTTTAAACTGTACATCTCAGACTTTTTAAAATTTTGTGTTAAATTACTTATATTGTTTTGTATCGTATTATCTAATTTTTTGTATTGTATTACATTAATATTTGTATTGTAATTTTTCTTCCCACCAACTTGTGGTATCGTTTGCACCGTTTGGATAAACAAGGTCAGCGTGGGCAATAAAAAAACATGAGGAATGAATGCGTGAATGAATTTTAGGATCTGAAAGATTTTTGCATTGTGCTCCAATATTTTACTCATTCCATTTAATTGGTAGTACATTTCTGTATTGCGTTTACCATATAAAAGTATGTACGAGTACTTGTGTTTCTAAAGTCAATTTTCAGCGAAATATAATGTATTTGAAAGAATAAAAAAAAGGAGACCAATTTCGATTGGCTTTTCTGTTAAGTTTTGACGAGGCGCTCATAATTCGGAAACAAAAAATTTACCCAAAGTATTAGCAGTCCGAACTGTTCGGTAACCCAATACTCACTACATACAAAATATCCCATCTCCAGTGGCGTAGAGGAAGTAAATGGCGACCCGGATATATGATCTTTTCGCTCTCAGTCGTCATCAGTGTTTTAGCAAGTGTAAATGGCGCCCAGGCCATGGCATTATTTTTTCGCTCCCTCATTATATTTCACTTCAAAAAGTGATTTAAAAGCGACAATGTTTTGCCCCCAAGGCGCTCTTTTAGACTGGCACTCGGAGCATCTATCCCCCCTTTGCCCCCAGGTCGCTACGCCACTGTCCATCTCAAAACTATACCAATTCTACAGACTGAAAATTCTCGATTAGAGTACATAAAAAAATTGACCCCAGAGCAATCCAATGTTTTACGCTTCATAACTTTTGAGAAAAATTAGAAAATAAAACATAAAAAATATCTGATACAGGGAGGATAAACTTTTCAAGAGGAAAAAGATTGGCCCGAACTTGCGATCCTCGAATTGTGAGGCCACTGAGATTTCTATCTGACCCAAACGGCCGTAGCAATTTATGGAACATAGCGTCTTAGTCTTTCAGGAAAGTATTTTATCAATATGACTAGGCAAATACGTTCCAGGAAAAAACATTTTATTAAGTAGTCGGTATTTTTTTTTCTTGCAATTAAAGCGCAACATTTTTAAAACGCCACTCGGTAATAGTAAATTGCGCCCATTTGTAAGCAAACCGTGAATTAATTACAAGTTTATTAGCACATTAATTGCCTTGAAAGGAAACTTAAAAGAAGCATAATAGCTACCTAAAAATGGCAATATTATTGATTAGCAAATACAAGATTTGAAAAAAATATATTGCACATAAAAAATATCAAAATATTTAAATGCTTTTTTTTAGTTCTCCTTCGATTTCCTCTCCTCTTATAACTAACAAGAGAAAAATGGAAGGATGAAAAAATAAAAAAAAGTTCATTAAAAAAGATAGTTTAATACCATCGCCTCATTACTTTACTCATTATTTTAAAAGCTTCTTTTAATAAATTGCCTCTTGCGCGTCCGTTATTTTTGTTAAAGAAAGAAATTGAAAAATTAAGATAATTAAAAGTCCCTCTCTTCGGCCAAACCAAATACATTGATTGATGATTTCATACCATCTAATGAACGCTGCAGCGAGAAATTTAAATAGCAGAGAGCTAAATTTGGTAGAAACATTAACAAATTACTTTCACATCACGGAAGCTTTTGAACATGGCACAAAATCATCCTCCCGGGATGTGCTCATCCATTCAGAGGAACTACAGATCAGATCGATATTTGGTACGTAACTGTAAACAGTTTTATAATTTAATGAAGCACACACTATTTAACCTTTTTATGCACGGGAGAATATAATCATCCATTCAGAAATTAATGCCCCTGTCTGCGAAATTCTCTTTTGGGAGTTTAGCTTAGTTGAATTAGACTAAAGTACCGTTTTAAAGTTACACGAGGGATACTTTCAGACAGATCTAGTAATTTTTAACTATAATTAGATAACGAGGACATCTGAGCTGACACCTCCTCTCCAAACTTCTACACCACACAAGTAGAAGAAAATTTGAGCCTCAACGCCAGATTTAACGTGCACCAGGTCAAGAAACGGCGCGGATCTTTGACTGTTATTTAAATTAAAATTCCGGGTATCGAAATAGAGACCCTGTGGCCCTCAGAATCCGTTAACAGCAAAAGTCTGGAATAAACACCGGTACGCAAACTAACCAGAGACCGCTGTGGCTCAGTTGGCAAAGCGTTGGACTATAAGCCTATTTGTCCGTGGTTCGAGTCCCAGCCACGCTCGTTTTATCCAAGGACTGATATTTTAATTCAAAATGTTATTTATTTCTGTCTGGTCAATTCTAGATCTTTCTTTAACATTCTAGTTTAATGATTCTCGAATATTTTGTATATGTACAAATGTTGAGTCCCGTAAGTTGTGAGCAAGTTTTCAGTTCTCTTATGTTACGAGTTGCTTTACGCTAATAAATCTACTTTATTGTTCAATTATACTATGTAGTTCTTTGCATCTTTCGTGGCAATAACTATACCATAAAAAATTCTTCGACGAAATGATTCATTACTATCCGCCCTGGACAGTGAGCTTTTTTTTCTCAAGATCCAAGAGGAAGTAATGAGTTCACATCAGCGAAAGTAACAGAAATAAAAAAAAAATTATACACCAAAAAGAAACTTCAAAATCAAAAAGCGTTTTTGCCTTATAATTACGATTTGATAGAGACCTTAACAGGAATTTTTAAAAGTTAAAATAAACTTATTCGGAATTACATGCTGGATCTGTCTTTTAAACAAAATAATTAAAACACCGGAAACAGAAGAAACCTGACATAAAACATTAGACAATTAGTATTAGAGAAATAAAAATGCCCACAATTTGGAAAGCAGCATGTCATTAGTTTGTTGACGTTTACGTGTGATGTTCACAGGTGAAGAATGAATATTAGTATTTTTTGCATAATTTCGAAGAAATTGATGGATGGAATTTTAAACTTCTGATCTTTCGAATTGGTTCTATTTGGTTCAGCTACTCAATCGATGGAGAACAGATGCACGCTCATCCGCAAATTTTAACTGCTGGTCCACAAAACATTAGATACAACAGTCTAAAAATTGCACACATTTTAAGACAAAAATCTTCATGACATTATATTAATAATTTATGAACGGCTTAAAGATAACCAGTGTAATAATCTTATTTTTCCTCAATTGAAACGCTAATGATCAATTACTTACATACCGATAAATATACACTTCTGAAAATAATGGATATTAACAAACATCATAAATACTTCTTAAAAATGTATTTACTTGCAGAGAATTTTAAGAACTCCCTTTTATGCATATAATTTAATTAAAAAATAATCGATATTAGTTTAAAACAATGGAACATTCAATGATATGTTTGATGACACAATAATTTTGTTTTTAAAAAATACAGTGGCTCATATTTGTTTTTGAAACTTACTTATGAAAAACATCATCTAAATATTAAAGGATTTGCTTCAAAAATTTTTCATATAAACTTTCTATTGTCTATAATAAAACCTACAAATTATACTGAAAATATATTCAATAACTTTTTTTGAAAAAATTAATTTACCGAGAAAGTGTTAAAAACAATATCACATAAGTAATTGGACACTTTGAACATTCAACAAATGTAAACAAAAATATGCAAATAATCAAACATTTCAATACTTTGTTGGGTATCCTTCAGCTGAAATTACACTTTTAATACGTTTTGGCATGGATTCAACTAGTTTTTTTGTTTACATTTCTATATTTGAAGTGAAAATGGCCGGGCGCTATAAAGTTACAACAAATTCTATTAGGAATTTAATCATAGAACATTGCAAAGATTGTAAAAGCACCAGAACCACCGGAAAACTTGTTAAAGTTAGTCATTAAAGTGTGTTTGCTATTATAAAACGATGGAAACTACGTAGAACTGTTGAAAATGCATTGAAATCAGAAGCTCCTCACAAGCTAATTCCCAGGAATCGAAGTTTTATCATGCATAAAATCAAGAAAAATCCAAGACCTAGTGCAGTGAAACTTACAACAGAATTAGAAAAAAGATTTGCAATAAAAGTAAATCCTGAAACTGTTATATGAGTTGTCAGATCATATGGGTACAATAGTCAAGTGACTTTTGTACCCATATGATTGGGTTTTTTCTTTAATGAAAGAAAAAGAAAGTTACGTCTGGATTTTGCAAAATCCATGGTAGACAAAGATATATCGTTATGGGAAAGCGTCATATTTGTGGATGAATCAAAATCTAACATATTTGGGTCTGATGGGCGAATAACTGTTTCGGATAACTCAATCCAAAAAATCTAATGCCCACTGTCAAACATGGAGGTGGAGGCATAATGGTTTGGGGATGTTTTGTTGCTTCTGGTATGGGAAATTTAGTTTTCATTGAAAATAATATGGTCCAATATAAGTATATAAATATCCTGAAAAAAGTTGAAAATATCTGCGCAAAAACTTGGAATTCAAAACACATTCAAGTTGTATCAAGATAATGATCCCAAACATTCAGCCCTAAATGTTCGCTTATGGCTGCTGTACAACTGTCCCAAAGTTATCAAGACTCCACCATATTCTCCAGATTTAAATCCAATTGAAAATGTGTGGCATGAACTGGAGAAAAGAACAAGAAAACATGATATTTCTTCGAAAGAACAACTTAAAGCAGTATTAATAGGGGAGTGAAACAAAATTGAACATTCTTACACAAAAAAAAAATAGTTGAATCCATGCCAAAACTTATTAAAAAGTGTAATTTTAAGCTAAAGGATACCCAACAAAGTATTAAAATGTTTGATTATTTGCATATTTTTTTTTACATTTGTTGAATGTTTAAAGTGTCCAAATACTTATGTGAAATTGTTCTTAACACTTTATCGGTAAATTAATTTTTTCAAGAAAGGTATTGAATTTATTTTCATTAGAATTTGTAGGTTTTATTATAGACAAAAGAAAGTTTATATGAATAAAAACTGAAGTAAATCTTTTAATATTTAGATGATATTTTGTATAAGTAAGTTTTAAAAACACAAGTGTCCAAAAACAAATATGAGCCACTGAATAAACGGCTGGATTTCATAGATTCCAAAAAAAAAACCAATATTATAACAAATTTGTCTCAAAAAATTATTACTTGGAATGCTTAGTACGGCAGTTATTTATTTACCTGTTAAGACAAGAATATGAACTCTTTATAAGAAGGTTAATCTTTTTAAAAATTCAAGTATCATTGCATATCGCAATGACCCAAAATCTCTGACGGGAAGTTATACTTAAGATGTTCATCACTGTCAAAATTCTATACTGTATTTCTTGAATTGCGGTAAAAATTGTCAGGGGCCTAAAAAAACCTCTATCCAGGAATATGTTTCTCCCCGAGTCTTTCTTTCTTTTTCGAACACAGCAGCTGGCAAATATGAAGCAAGGAAAAAACCAAAAGAGCGTAAAAGAAATTTCGTCCAGCAGAATTATTGGCTCGAAAAATCGTCTATTAGAACAGAATCTATTTCTTTTTTTGCCCAACTGGTTGCCATTCTGAGAAGAGAATTTAGTGCTCTGTGACATAACGAAATCAAAAAGAAAGAACCAAATAGAAAATGAAATATCCAGAAACTAGCACACTATAAAAGAGCAGTTGCAAATCTTAGCTTTAAAAAAATTATTATTTCCAACAGCACTTTATTTATAAGCTGAATCTTGAAACCTATTATTTCGGAACATTCTCCAGATGTTCGCTATGCGCATGAATTCGAACTGAATTTTACGTGCTCCAAACCTAGAATTATATTATTCTTTAATATCGTATTCTTCAACTCTTTCTAAGCTTTTTTTTTAATACTAAAATTATAATGAAGCTCAAGGCTTTGTAGTTGCAAAAAATAAAAGAATGGAAAAGAAAAAAATGCGATTGTTTTATATGGTCATTAAAAAGTTACCTTACCTCAGATTGTTTTTCTTAAATTTAAAATCGATTATTCGAGACCAAACGATTTTAAGACGACAAAAATACTTATTAATATTTCTATGTGTATTTCACAGAGTTTAATATTGTACAAACGATTTTGGTACTGGAAAAAATATCGTCTGTACACTACAATTAGGAAGATTTATTTATTCTGCTTAAAATGAGTTTGGTTTTGCAACTTAACACATAAAGGACATTTGTTAAAAATTACAGTCTGCAGAAAATAAATACGCGCATTGTCGCTCGCCTAACAGCAGGAAAAACTCCGACTACTTTGTAATATATATTGCTGGTTATGTCGCGATACAGAATTTTATTTTTGTAAATCCATCGCATTTCATAATGGTCTGTAGTTTTTGAAAGGATAGTGATACTTTTCTCATATAAAGAAAATGTTGAGGTAATTTTTTTCAGGCATTGGTAAACTTTTTAATCGTGTATCGTTTGTTGGCAAATAAAATTTACCAAAAATGCAATTTCACATGGAAGGTAAACAAGCAAAATTTTTATTAAGAAGGACATCTAATTATACCCGCCAATTAATATTCTATCATCCAAAAAATATTAAAGTAGAAGAAAAAAACGTTATTTACCAGCAGTAATTCCAAATTAAAAAATATTTCTAATACGGAACAGTGATTTGAAATTCAAACATAAGCAATGATTTAAGACGAATCAGTTGCATGGGTAAAGAGAAAATCAATTTAAAAACAGCCGTGCTACTGATGCCTAATTAAACCAGTTCAAATTAAAAACTCTGCACGACAAACCTGAAACAAACATCAAATATTTATTTGAAGAAAAAAAAATTGAAAGTTTTATGCGGCGAAATACTTTTAAAATGTTATTTTTACTGCAGCATATGAGAAGCGCAAAGAAGAGCAAAAAGATCAATTACGAGCTTGTTTGATTTGAAGTTAATTGAACTCAAGCTAGCAGAACGACCATAAAACAAATCAAGCGAAGGCCGAAAACGAAAGAAAGAAAAGCAAAGTCAAATACAATAAAAATATCAGATACTGGAACACACAACTATTTTTTTAAGCTCCCAATACAGTTCAGTTCGGAAAAAAAAACATCAGTAAGAGTTTCTAATTAAAAGTCGTAAAAATCAAATACCGTTACTATGGGGAAGAGAGACGAAACGAGGATGGATTTTAAAAGCATTAAAATGATTTTTTTTTCATTTATTAATGAGGTTTGATGTGGACTCAACAAATATATATTAATAATAAATTTCTAATCAACTTTCATAATGAACGTAAAATAATTTAAAGTATTTGTTAGAAATTTAAGTCAATAAACATATTTTGCGTTTTACAATGGTACCTAACTCGCCTTCCCCCCCCCCTCCTTTCCTTAACGAAGTAATACTTTCCAAAGTAACAAACACTTCAAAAACTAAATTAGTAAGAGTGACTAAAACACCCAATTTATAGCATGATATAAAGATGGAACACACCCGTAAGTCCACTTTGAACTAATGCAATAAACTTCAAAGAATGATAAATCACTAGTCTCCCCCTCCCCCTACACAAAAGTTCGTGCAATGATTTAGATATACATACGAAGCATGCAAGGTTATGCAATAATTATATAATACATTTGTATCTAAAAAATTGTGTGTGTGTGTGTTTTTTCCTTTTTCATGAATCAAACAATCGTCTGCAAACGCTACACCAATCGAAATTTAAAATCGCACTATTTTTACGTTAATGTGATAAACTGTTCTAGATAATGTAATATTTGACATTTACTTATTGTTTGTTCTCAAACAGCGATGTACTAATTATTCCCTACTTCGAGAAAAAAAAAATTACACTTTTTTGAGCCAAAACTGCATTTAGTATCGCCATTTATTTTCTCGTTAGACCGAATTCGTTATATACCGAATCATTAATCTTTGCGACTAAGAGAACACAATGCATAATATGATATTGACTTAAAATCTTCAGTTTGAATTTCCACATTTCATCCTTTTAATACCTCAGTATTGTTAACTGGAAACTTGAGGAACGTTTTCGGACGACTACAGCCTTTATCTTTTGCATTACACCCGCCAAAAGTCGGAAAATTACGCATTTTTGCTACTCATAACGATTTATAAAGAGTAAGATGATATGCCGCATGTTCATTATGCCATACAGTATAACATTTAGTCACACATTTGGATGACATGCACAATTCCGTTTCTCATGTGACCATGCAGTCACATTAACCGATTGTAAAACTTTAAAGACATTGTTTTTGTATTGTGAATCAAAAAGGACTTTTAAAATGCTTATTTTCTTCTATTTGATCATACATGTGTCATTACATTGTCATCAGATTTATAAAATCAGTTCTGACTAACCATGCACTCATAAATTAAATTGAATATACGTGTTCAAAGAGCGGTATCCATATCAGGAACTTCAACAGAATTTTTACACTCAGTTAAGTGATAACGTTGAACATCTTAGAAGAGACGGAGGACGATCTAACAATAAAGCATCTCCTTAGACAAGAACGTCTGGAAGTTCTGCCAAAAATAAACGGTCGAAAAGCTCAAAAATATTACAAGTAATGAGTAGCAATTAGCAACAAAATATCACATTTCAAGGCGTAGCACAAAAGCAGACAGCATGAAAATCGCCTTGAAAAGGTCCCGGAAAACTCAACTAAGTTACAGATCGCGTGAGTTTGCACGGTCGCAGCTCGTTAGCTCTCTCCCAAAGCAAGTCCCAAGATCTCTCCCAAAAATGATTGACTATCTTCATCTATTTATAGTTTCTATGGGATAACGGGCACGACGACAGAAAGGCACAGTTTAGGCTTCTGAAAGCGGGATTGCGAACTCGTATCTTCATTTCACAGAAGATTCACCTGGAGCAAAAGCTGGAACACGTTTGAAGTTTGGAGATCACAATGTTCGCATACTGTCACCGCAGAGGGGGCACAGATATTACATTTATTTACCTAATTTGGCTCAAAAATCTAACTACTATAACCGAAATTGTGGCTCTTAAGACGGGACATTTATTTTATGAATCATTCAGTTTTCACAGTCATTTGCGCAGATGTGTTTTTAATTTTAGATAATATCAACAATACATACATTAACTGAGATTTACTGTCAAAGCGGATGAGAAGAAAAAAAATGACGGAAGGCTGTCTTTTTCAATACTTTACTCGCGTGACTCTTATGTTTCTCGGATTCTCTTTGTTACTCACGATTCTCTTTTGTTTCTCGACGTTACTCGCGATTCTCTTTTGTTTCTCGAAACAAAATTTTAAACTCAATCACGAAATCTCGCTCGCGAAAACGTGGCAAGCGAGAGCGTCAGCCATATGTGCGCGCGCATCTCATGCGTGTGACGTCACCAATCCATGCGTATTTTTGACCAACTTTGCGACTCAGTATACGCTGAACTACAATTCCGATTTTCAATTTTTTTTTTTGTAACTTATGTTGTTACCCTTTATCTCTAAAATAAGACATTAGTTATGTTTTTAACATTTGTAGTTACCGAGATATAGAGGATCTCTCATACAACGTTTTTTTGTGGCATTTTGGCGTGTGGATGGAATTCCTTCCTGAAACTCCAATGGGAGGAACGTTAAAAAATCACGAATCTGATCGAGTTGATCACAAATAGTGTCTGTTAAATTGTATATCTATTCATATATTTGGTTCCGGATAGCGATTCACAACAAAAGTATTATTCAAGTAATGAAACGATTGATTTATAACAATATGATTTAAATTTTATGTCGGACAGCTTATCATTAAATGTCAATAAAATTTACAACGACTAACACTATTTCAGTTTTCCCAGAATGAATAATCAAGACACAAGTTTTTATAGTCGCCCTGCTGCTTTGTGCAACAGTTAACCGAGAGTGACCAGATTTTTGAATTTTAATCCGAGACGCTCTAGAAACGGACGTGAAATCCTGGACTCCAGCTGGGGTTAGAATACAATAGACAAAATCTAAAAAATGACAATTTTAAGAAATTCATAGAAAAATCAAGAAAAGATACTAAATCTTTTTATCTACTATTATTTTTATTTTTTGTTTTTCATTCAGGATGATTCATCTACATTGATCATATTAGGATGATTAGAATTTATGTTCAAAAAGTTGGAAAGAAAAATTCTTCACTCGCTGATTCTTCTAAAAAATGAAATCTAGCTATTTTTTTTTTAATATGAACTTTTAACTGATAAGTAAAAAAGGAAATAATCTGCGTCACACAACCAGGATTGTTCAAGAACTAATTACTAATATGTGGGGAAAGTGGGGTAAAACCGGGTACCTAAGACTCGAAGGACTGTTGGAGATAAACTATACAACATAGAGCTTGTCAAATTCTATTAAAATGTTCATTGTTTATCGGAGTGCAATATATCTTTCAAGAAAGGTCATACTTTTACTACTTTTTTTACTAATGATATTTTTATAATAAAAAGTCACACTACCCGGTTACCCCACTAGTGGGGTAAAACCGGGTACACATGTTAACTCTATGGGGAATTAGGAAAACTCGATTTGCAGTGGAAATGTAGCAAACATTTTTATTTCGTATGACGATTTAAGAATATTAATTACAAAATTCGCATGTAAAGCAGTTGTCTTCTTCCTCCGCGCCACTACAACTTTCGTGGACCTAGCTAAAAGACAGTTTCTACATTGGATTAACCCTTCTTATTTAAATTAGAAAATACATCATTAAAATATAAACAATCAACGTCTGGTGTGTTTTTATCGTCTTCATCGGAGGAATCATCATTACTGACAATCCCGGTCTTGCGCCACTTGGAGTACCCGGTTTTACCCCCGAGTGCAGAGGTTATGAAAAAAGAAATAAAACTGTTCAAATATTGGACTAAATCTTTATTGTTTGATAGGGTATAAATCCTTAGTTAAACTTATAATAAGCTGTACTAAATACAGTTTTTATAACTGTAATGATTATTAAATAAGGATGGTTTAAAATTATGCGAACATTAGAGAGTTGACGTCTTAAGACGAATAAATTTAACAGCAACATCACGTCACTATGATTGTTCCTCTTTCTTGACTAGTAAAGTGTAATTCAGTATCTGTCCGCTAAAAAGGATAACTAATAGAAACAGAGCCAAGGGTACCCGGTTTTACCCCACTCTCCCCTAAAACTCAAGACATTTAAACGAGCTAAGGGGCAAAAAGTCGAAATTCGGGACTGTCCAAGCTTATCCGGGACGTCTGGTCACTTTATTAAACCAGAAATCATAAGACTATGAAGAGGAAAAACTATATTCCCCACTTCACTTTAGGGATAAAAAAATGTATTCCGTGTTTTAAAAAATCTTATGTATATATAAAGAGAAAAACTTTCCTAAATTACAGACTGAAAGACAATGAAACAGGAAAGAAAGTCTCTTTGTGAAAGCAGATCTCGTATCGACTCCCAATCGATTTTCATCATACATCCAGTAATAACAACTAAACATCGCACATGACGATGAAAGGAACTGGCATTCGACCTCTTCCGGAATCTGCCGGGAACATCTACAAAAGAAGAAGATACTTTCTCTCTCCTATCAAACTAGAGATTACGGAGCGGACATTGAAAGAGGAAACCTACTTGCTTCCCTACTCCAAAGAAAAGAAAATGTTCGGCTTTTTCGAGAAAAAGATGGGTTGTTCTCGCAAACGAATCACGTAATCTGAGTTGTCTTCACAACGCTTTTAAGAGCCATCGGGGAACCGGAGTGAAAAAGAATAGGAAAAAGAAGAGGCAATTCCGTCGACTTCATTGGCTCTGGCATCTTATGATGACTTCCAACTGATCTCCTTTCTTCCTTTCCGATTCGCAATCATCGTTCAGATGCCTTTGTCTCTTTTTTAAGGGCTCGAACTCATCCTCAAGCACGAGTTTTACGGTTGGCCTTATTGGTACCCGTATCACGTGGGCAAGGTTGCTCTTTTATCCTGGCCTTGATGCCTTCTGCAGAGTTTAAGCCCATCGCAGAAGTAGTTAACCAGGCAATGTTCTGCTCGCCAGTTCCCTTCATTAAGATGGTTTAAACTGCAAGCGGGTTTTAAAGTTGACGGCGGTCCGAGATAATGATTTGATTTCTTTTGGTTGAATGAGGTTTCTGCTCTGTTTGAGGGAGGCACGTCGTTTTTGAGCTGAGTTTTACGGTACGGGAAGCCACTTGAAGTAAAAGCATTTCGAAAGTAATGACTGTTTGCGCAATGAGTTTCTGTCTTGCAATGGTTCAGTGGTTAGATCTCCATCAATGAGGGAGAAGGCGAGTTTGATTTGCTGTGGGAAAGTTAGATACGCAAAATGGGTCGACTAATTTGGTGTTTAAGAATAAAAACTAAACATTAATCACGCAAGTTACCTGCGAATAAGTTTTCGCTTCTTTAAAGACAATTCAGCATTTTTTTTTACATACTTTCATTTAAACGCGAGTTATTTCAAGTTTTTGTTTTTTGAATTTTTCATGTGGTGTTTTACAATCGACTTTTCGCGCACTTTCTCATGTGCTAGAGTTCTGAAATGTTGTACAGTGTACACTTGTGTATTCTCGACGACAGCACACTATTTTAATAATTTCAGAACATAACTATCAGGTAATCAAGTGATTTAATTAAATTTTGATTCCACACAAGTGACGCCAACAGGCAGTGAATTCGTGGAAAAAATGATTTCACGAGTCCAAATTATTTATGATTATGAATTATAAATTAAAGACTAAAAATTAGAAAAAAATTTTAAAAAATTCTACTTATTTACATAAATAAAAGCGTATTTTATAGAACATTTTATTTCTAAATGCGAATTAATTCATTTTGATGTAGTTACAATTCAAATGTTCATCTACTTCCATACATTTTAAAGCAAGAAGTGAAGTAACAAAATATTTATTCTTCCTAGAATTTAAACATTTTTGACAACACGCTTTTTCAATGAACTGCTGTTTTTCTAGATTTTATTTTTGGCTAATATCTGATTTTCTATCGATCTGGACTAGTTTGACATATTCTGTTATTATATTTCAACACACAAAAACAATTAATTCAACAAGTTACTTTTTTTTACAGGCATATGATAACCGACATGAACAATTAACTTTCAGTTATTATCGTTATGATTATCTTCTTCAGATAAATTTATAGACAAACGTTTTTCAAACATGCAATTATCTGAATAATTTTTTTTAAAAATTTTAAATGTACTCTTTTATTATGTAATAAAGCTGAATTGTTGACACAATCAATATTTAGAACGGTCGGTTCCATGGAGTCGGTTTGGTAACGCAAGAGCCATATTTGGCCAAGCCGCACCACATATAAATATTCAGGATGCAGAAGGTAGATAATAACTACAGACCTGTTCAAACAGAAACGAAACCGTAAGGGTGAAAGCGATGACCTAAAGCCGGCAAGTTGAAAATAATATTAATCATACATTGAATTAATGCAATATAGATTATTCCAAATAAATTATTATTAAATGGAATACTGGTCTTTTCATTTGACGTTTCAACGCAAAGTACTGGTATACATTTAACACGTTGACTGCTGAACACTCATATTCGGGTGAAACGGATATTCGAACTTCTATCTAATTAGATGACCCCTTCTCCGCTATTTCTTAACTACAGTAAAGAAGGTACATATAATTAGATAGTAAGTGTGGATCCAAGACGCGAGTCAAAGTGCGTGCTCGGCAGTCAACGTGTTAAGCCAGCGGGTGTGTTCTCCCCTCGACTTTCTCGTATTCTTACAAAATAATACACACTTTTGTGCTTAAATTCGAAGAATAGAGAAGAAAATCGAATATGCATTTAGGACCTATTCCTGTTGACCGACTGGGTCAAAATTTGGACACAAACCTGCAACTGTGGTGGCAAGAGCGCATACCAAATTCCATATTCCTACCAATTCCGATTTTGAGTTATCGAGTTCACATGCACACGAACAGATTGGTACTCAACTCTTTAATGAATTTGGTCCAAAATTTGATACAGATCTACAACTCTGGTATAAAGATTTATAAACTAAAATTCACTCATCTATCTTGTTGCGTTTTTGGGATATTGCGTTCACATGTGCAGGAATAGGCAGATCGGCAGACAGTCAATCTGTTGTTGGATTTGATCCAAAACATGATTCATACACACTATTCTAATAATAAAACCATGTGTACAAATTTTTATCTAGTTAATAGAGCTTTTATATTAAGTCCATGTGCACATCTATGGACCTTCAAATGATTTTGTCCAAAATTGGATAGAAATCGACAATTTTTGTGTAAACACCGCTTACCAAATTTCATCCGTCGAGACTCCTCAAAAAATCAAAATCTCGAACTCGAATTTTTTGGCGATTAAAATACTTTCTTTTTGTATAATTCGTATATAGAAAGTAAAAAAAAAAACATAACATAAAAGCTCTTTCAGATCGAGTATGTTCAGATATAGAGTACAAACCTGAAAAACAATGCACGAAACAAGTAAGGATTCGTGATAATTTGATATTGGGCAAAAGATCAATGACTTGTAAATTTAATTTAAATTTGATAGATACCATTCAATTAAGCCTCTCGCATTATGCATGATAATTACTATTATCATTCGATAGCATTGATAGCCATTACTTAATTAAGGATTCACATTACTGTGGATTTTTTATATCACGCATGTGTGAACAATATGGTATCCACTTTAAACGCGTTCACAGAAATTCATGCTATACATAGATCAACGATTGTAATTCGCTGCTGCGAATTTCAATTTTTTTTTACTTTCTATTTTATTTAGTTATAAATTAACAACACCCAGACATCATTTATCATTTGTGTAATTTTGCCACAAGCCTAAGTTCTGAAATTAAAAAAGTAATTTAGATATAACTGTTAACGAAATTGAAATGCGTCTGCTGTTTCGAATGCTAACTCGGGAATACGAAAGTTAGTCACGTAAATAGAACAAAGATTCATTTTAAAAATGTGAATTTGATGCAAATCTACGAACCGCACTCTATGATGTTCTCAGTAAAGCATTCTTAATGCACGTTTTAATGCATTCCAAAGTAACTTATTCTTGAGATTAACGACTACCCACAAACGCAGAAACCTCCTATTAAATCCCGGGCACGTAGAAGACGGTAATTAGATTTATATTTAGTTATAATAAATGATACTTAGTATCAGAAACAAAAATAATTTGGTTAAATATTTAACTTCATTTGTTGGGAAATAGTATTAGCTTCTTTAGAAAATAACAATAGACCATCAATAAAAAAAAGTCAGCAACAAAAATGTGTCTAGAGGTTGATAAATGATGACAGAAGCTTAATTTTGGTCAGTAATCATTGAATTACAGAAATAACTTGACTATTTCAGTGGCAAAGATAAAAGATATTATTTTAGGGTGTAGAAAATAAAAATATTTAAAATTTAATATAAAAATACTTTATCGAGATCTTTTATAAATATTGTCGGGATTCTTTTTTCTGTTGCTGACATTTATTTATTATGTATCGCTAGCTAATCGTGTTAATTTAGTTTCTGTTCTTATAAAAGTAAAGATTAGTTTAAATTTCTGAATTGGACGGTCAGCTGTGTTTTCTATTCCTTTAAATAGAGAATAATTTTAACAGGATATCAAGGCGAATTAAAAGTTTTTGAAAGATCCATCTAAGCTGTGCAACAATCCGTCTCATCTAAAAGAGAAAAAAATAAAACCAGCAGAAATTGTAAATTTCCTACTGTTTACCGAAAAAATAAGAAGAAATTAAATCATCCGTTTTAACAAGTAATCAAATTTTATGCTGTTGTTGCTTATCTCCACGTTCAGATCCAGCTAGATCAAATCCACGAAATCATTCAGTCGAACACTGTCCTACACTGTTCAGATGACAAATCTTCGAGAAAACTCCAGGCTTTTGAGAATCTGCGCTGGGGAGGCCTATCTGACTGACATTTAACCCTAGATAACTAAACTTAAATCATTGTTAGTCTGTAACTAATCATTTTACTCGTACACTACGAATTAAAAACATGTATATATTTATATTTCCTTTATTTTATTTTATTTCAAACAAAATCAATTTAACTTAAGAAAAGCATTATAATGTTTCATTTAACAATGTAGAAGAGTGGTGAAAATTAGCGTTTGCACTCTTGGTGTGCTCTCCACAAATAGCCTTCTTGCAATAATTGCACACGTATTTCGTCATTCTGCGCTTCTCAGACAGACAGAAAGTACAAATTCTGCGTTTGTCAGCCACACTTTTAGTCGTGTCTTCTGTAACTAACTTCAACTTTTGCACTTTATAACTGAACATTCGACTGTTAGACGCCGATTGCAGCAAATCTGGAAAAGTAACAAGTGCACAGCCGTGCCAATCACATTCGAGTAACTCATTTTACTAGTTATGAAGGTACCGTGAGTGAGGTGGTGAGAACGCAAACGAAACATCTCGAATTCGCAAAACTGGCAGGAGTCGGTGGTCTATTTAAACGAATGTTTGGTTATTTAGGGTTAAGACAAGCAGGAAACTTCTCACGATCACGGTCAAAAATAAGTCTTCTCATATGCCCGCTGCAAAAGTTAGCAGCTGTCTGAACGCATATGTCGCAGTTGAGAGCAAGACACCTTGCAGCCCGATCGTCACTGTATTAAAAGTGTTCCGGGGGAGGGGGGCGATCCTTGAGCGTGGTTACGAAAATGTTTTAAAAAGTAGTGCTCAAAATCTTCAATGATTTAGAAATGAGTCAAGACTCTTCAATACAGTTCATCATTCGTACATTTATTATTCTTGGACTTCTTTGTTCTTGTGCTGTAGATTTTTTTTTCTTCCCCACCGACTTGTGTCAGGCCTTACACCCTCTTGGGTAGGCTGGGTCAGTGCGGGTTTTAAATAAATAAATACGGTTCGCCAAAATTATCGGCAACATCGTTCTTTTGATGTCCACAGTAGATTCACCTAACAGAAAGCGAAGCCTTTAATTTTCTATTGTTTGCTTTTCATCAACCTTATTTTAAATTAATTTAATTAGAGAGTTGAAACTGTACCATTTGATAATCGTGCATCGTGAGTAAATACTTATCACGAGGATCGCGAGATAAGATTTTCAGAAAAAAAAAAATTCAAAAGCTTAAGCAAAATTTCAGTCAAAACAAGTGAGTTTCATAAACTAGATGATACTGCGAAAATGGAAGTCACGTGAGTAAAACGACTGCAATATACCAAACTATTTTCACCAATATGTTCCAAAGAAAACAAAATATTCGATATTTTTAGCACAAATCGGAATATGAAGAACTACCACAATTGGAATTTAATACATTTAGACTGCTATTTCCCTCTAGGGAAATACGTTCATTTGTTTCGTTAATTGCAAAAGAATGAACCTTCAGAAGTATCAAATCACAACCCACAACAGCAAAACGCAATGAATATTTCAAAAATAAAAGTACTTTGAAAAATGCCACGAAACACGATCCAACATATGAATAATAAATGCAAAAAATATATGAATTTATTGCTTGATAAAACAGATTATTTGCATTTACAACGATCACGCGCTAAAAATACTAACTTACTCCATCAGAGTAGCAAAAATAAATTTTCACCAGATAGAATTCTCCTGACTTATCACGCTTTTAAGACTAAGAATTTATCAGCAGGTATTTTTATGTGCCGCTCGAGAGCTATCCATAACAATACCATCAACGCTGATCATTACAAATTCATATCGCGGCAAAGTTTATTTGAGTGTAAAAAGAGATATCGAATCTCTCTCTTTTCAAAGAACATCCCCGTATTCCATCCGACCCACCCCCAAGAACGGACCAATAATTCGAATGTACACACACTAAACGAGATCGAAGAAATCTATGATGAATGGAATGCTTGTTCATGAACAAAAACAGAAAAAAAGAACACGAAATGATGCCGTTATATTTCACCTAAATCATGGTCTTTTATTATCGTCTGCTTTCGAGCGAGAAAACATTCTCGTTCTTTCAGAATAAGAAGGAAAAGTAAATAAATGAAAAGAACCTAAAAAACAAAAAAGGGGAAAAGAAAAACAAGGAGATATAAATCTGAGCAATAAGTGCATACAAACCAGAGTTTCTTTTCCATTTTTTTCCCCTGTTGAGAATACAAAGTGCATATAAAGTAAGCAGAATCATGAAAAATCTAAATGACTGTTCTAGTACGAATGCGAAGCGTAATTACAAGGGGGAAAAGTAGGATGTCTCAACGAAACCGATATGGGGTTTTTATGTTAAAAGGAGGCAGGGAAAAATATAAAAGGCTTAAGAGAATTCAAATCTATTTCTCTTAAAAACTCGCATCATTGATGTTGTTATTGTCACTAATTCGATACGGCCGCACTAGAGGCCGAGCCTTTTCTCCAAGCACGATTCGATTTTTCTTTCTCAAATGGTTTTGTAATGGGCACGGTTTGTTTTAAAACTTTTTTTGTGGGTTAAGGTATATTTACTTACTTATTTCTTTTTTTTTCCTGTCTTTTTCAAGAGAAGAGGGGAGGCTCGTGTTTTGATACCAGGGTAGTAGCTTTTATTTCATTTTTTCGAGAGGAAACCGTTTTTACGGTCACTTTCCTGAAATAGCTTCTTTGCTTTTTTTTTTCTTTTTCGTGTTTTTTTCAGCTGTTTGTTTCTTTGTTCATTACTCGTACTCGGAACTGATGAGGGGGGAAAAGGGAAAAAAGTTTATTTCATCATTTCTGCACTCACATCTGTGATTACCTTCCCTTTTAGAGATTTGAAAACTTCGAAAGGATTGGATCCCTAACACAATCTTTCGACTTTTCTTTCTCTCTTTAAAAATAAAAAAAAGAGATAATTACTAAAGTTTCCAGCCGTACATAGACTTTCTGAAAATAAAAGATTTTCCAAAAGTTAATTTTTACTTGAAGGGTGGTTTTTACATGCCAGATATAAAATTAAAACTAAAGTAAGTTAAACAACAATGAGTTTTGCACAGAAAAGCATGTCAAATTAAAAATTTTTATTCCGTAGTCTAGGACAAAGGCGATTTTTTGGGGAGGGGGTGGGGACATTCACTTCCGAACAAATCAAACTTCAAAGTAAACAAAAAAAAATCACCCTTACTTTTGTGATTTTAAGATTTAAGTTTGTCTCTTAACAAAATGGTTTTAGGTAAATCCTCCTCATCTGATTTTGCAAAAAATCGCCACCAAGAAATAGAATTTTTATTCAAAGATCGCTTTTCAAGAAAAGTTTTTTTAAAAAAAATGGCAATAATAAAAATAATTTCTGCAACGCAATTTTACTCGAAATTCATAAACATATTTGCATTCATCATCATCATCAGATTTAACTTAAAACAATAGCAACCGAATAAACATCGTTCGGCATAAAAAGGTGGCAGCATCGCTCAGAGATCTATTTGGTTTATCCATTCCAAAACAAATATTGGAACAGCAATCCCTATTTTAACGACATTCAAACTTTACAAAGTGCATATTGAACAAATGTTCGCATTGCAGCTAATCTCCGAATTTATTATAAACGGAAAAATGTATTTCCAATTCCACGCAGGTGTTTTCACTAAGGAAAAGAAGATATGAAGGGATTGCCCGTACTTATTCAATTCCTACTATTAGTTTACACTCTCCCTATATATATATATATATATATATATATATATCTTGTTCAAATTTTGCAATCGATTTTAAACTAACTTTTCCCGATGAGCTGGAGACTTGAAACTTTAAACATAGCTCAGAACTAGATGAAAATGCAATATTAATTCGATTTCTTGTGTGTCTGTCTGTCATTTCATATTTTGAATGACGCATGCGCAGTACGTTTTTCATTATATCTCGAAAACTATTAACATTACAGACTTGGTTCTTGGGTATACGGATGGCCCATGGGATCATCGAAGCATCCCCATATTTTAGCCATATCTTTGCGCATCCGCAGTACATTTTTTATTATATCTCGAATCACCTAAGTAGGAATTGACTTAATTTTTTTTTATATTACTTGTTGTTTAACAACGGATTCGGAAACACTCCGCGCTTTTGCGCATGCGCCGGGCGGAGTTATTTTCATCAAAATAGGGGGGAAGTGAAGATTGGAAGGTTGAATTTTACATTTTACTTAGCGTGATCTAACAAAGAACTCCGGAAATGCGGTGATATGACTCATTGCCTGACACCCCTTTCCGGTGTAAAATCGTCCAAAAGTGGTACTCTCGGAATCCATTGCTGAACAGTAGGTTGCCTTTCAAAGCGAGAAAACTAGAGGCAGTGCCAACTGCCTCTAGCTCTCTCAAGTCGACAGTACATAGAAAGCGTAAAGCGACCGAATCGCAGATGAAGGAGATGAATGGCAACACGATTGTTTTCTAAGCGTCTTACAGCTGTAGTGATATTTTTTAATAAAATTACTTCAATTTTAAATATACTTAATTTAAATATGTTTTATTTAAAAAATACAAAATATCGATAACTGGTGTTTAAAGCTCAAATTTGGTCAAATATTCCATTTTTTCAACCTTTTGGGTTGGAGGCAGTTTCATTCTCTGCCGATTGTTAACAAATTTTACTAACAATTGTTTTCTAATTGGTAGGGAGTTCGTATTATAATTAATCGTTATTATAACAATAATAATAATAATTATTATTATTATCGGCTGCTTAACAATATCTAGAGAAGAGATAACATCTCCTTTGCACATATAAAAAATAAAAGCTTCTTAACAGGCTGTTGGCCCCCAATAGCTCCAAAAAAGACAAAGCAGACGAAAGTCTTGTAAATGAATTCAATTTTAAAAATATATACACTACTCACTGAGACATAAATGCTCATTACTCTTCTCATTAATATATCATTAACGGTTGAAAAAATTCGGTCCTTTTCGAAATATAAAATATCTGTTAACCGGTTTTTAAATGTCCGCTTGCTACATAATAAAGACATTCTTACTCTTTTCAACAAAACTGTAACTTTTAACAATTAGGCGCGCCCTCCCCTCATCGCCACTAATTTAAAGCAACAAAATGGGAAAACAAACAGCCGCCATGCTTGCAATTATAGACCATTTAGACTTCATATTTCTTAAGGTGTTTAAAAATGCAGTTTCATCCATTGAATATTTACACTTTCGATTTATTAGATGGAACAAACAGGCGATGACCTCTAAAGAAGTACGCCGAAAACCACTCACAAGAGTGATCATGTCGAGAGCAGCAGATGGAATTACAGCCGCACTCCACAATGCATCCAGGATCCGACTCCGAAGCGGCCACCAAGAGGTCCTCAGCATACCCCGGCCACTCTCAATAACCCAATTTAGAGAGTTACGACAAAGTTAATCAACTTTATCCGCCGAAATAACCATTTCGTAGTGTTCGGCCAGCAAAGATGCCAACATGATGCCCCAATCAGCCTTATTCTTGGAGGAGGTACCAGAGAAAACGTAATTTGCATTCCCTGATGGTTTACTGATAGGGGCGGCCATTATCGTCAGCAGTTTCTTTTGTCCTCCCTCAAGACATTCTCTCCCGACGCCTTCTCTCTCTTTCTCTTTTTTTCTCTTCCTTTTTCTTCATCTCCTTTTATTTTTCTCACGAGGGTCTCGTCTTTGAAGAAAGCTTGACTGCCTCCTATTACCTCGAAAGGGAACAGATGGCAGGTCCATTAAGTGAGATGCGGGGGGCGCCGCTCAAATTGAGACGAGCCCCTGGTGCAGGCCCTAATTCAATTGATTTATTAAATTACCTGAAGGCGCCATTTTATATTTTTACACATGCACATTTGAGATCCCTAGATTTTAATGTGCGCTAAAACTACACCCATGAACAGAACTTCATGGTGAACAAGGCATTCTTTATTTAAACGTTAGACAGGTACACCTACTCCTCGACTTACGACCACAAAAAATAAATTTTGTTGGGGTCGGTTAGGGTTCATTAAATAGTTCAAATAGTGTAATAATTATTTATTATGGTCACGTTACACACGGAGAAGTTTACACAAAAGACAAAACATAAACGGGAGAAAAGGGATAGCAACGCATCGGACACGCACTTGACCCTTATTAACACTTTACAGATCCAGATAGCACTTCTTCTGCAGTCAGACACAGTCAGTTACACTTAAAGTCACAAGAGCGGCTACAATTTCAAAATAAAATGTTATTTTAGGTTGTATTTTTGTTTACAGTGCATACAATAGAGTACATATTTTGTATTGTTCTCTTTATGCACATTGTACAATAATTATATTTGAACAGATTGAGTTAGTGGGTTTTATGTACAATTTTTATAACCCATTTGGATGAAAATGGTGTTGAAAAATATAAATCCGATTTTCGACCTGCCAGTCTGAAAGAACTCGATCGTAAGTCGAGGAGACCCTGTATTAATTCAAAGACGCAATGGCGTAATTATTTCTCAGAAAATAACACCCACCGAAAGAATTTTTCAAAATACAAGCCCTACACAAAAGCCGTAATACAAACCTTATTCCAAAAACAAACTCTAAACAAGATCGTGCGGCAGACGGACACAACTAATTCGTCCGTTGCCAGCGAACAACAAAAGTATTGTATTTTTAAAAAAATAGTATCCATAGATAATAAAAATATGATATTATTAATATTAAAGCAAAAATAAATAGCAACATATACATGTAAGTGCTCATTTCATTGTAGCTGTATTACCGGGAATTATTTTATGGATTTCGGATTTACTATTGCAAACTGCACATAAAGTCTTTTAAGCAAAACTGAACCAACTTCAATCCGCTGAACAAAATATTTTAATTTTTTTCTATAATGTTTTGCGAAAACAATGTATCAAAATGCATAATGTTCTGCGAAAAAATATATAAAAAATTAACATTTGGGAGCTGTCTTCTGTCCCATAATTAAGTCCAAATCGGGTCTTAAGGTTACTCTGGTGATATTCTTGAAGAATATACTATGGATTTTGTATAAATAACGAAAGATTTTTGCGCAAAGAAAAAACAAAGCGCTTCCGATAAAAAAAATAACACCCAAGACATCTTTTGGAGCAAAAACACAACTCCCGAAGAAAAACGAGATGTTTTCAGTTCAGAGACGAATTTTAACTAACCTTACATTGATGCATAGATTTGACGCAAAAGTTAAGAATTCATTTGAAAATTAAAAGAAAAATACAGATATGTGACATCACATACATATAATCTAGACAGTTAACACGTTAAGTGCCATTCCAATCGCCAGTGACTGACACTGATCTAGATGACCCCTTCTCTACTATAGTTAAGAGATAGCAGAGAAGGGGTCATCCAGTTAGATAGATAGTTCGAATCTCGGATGTGAGTCGTGGCACTTAACGTGTTAAGAGATGAGATCTACGCAATCATTTACAAAGAAAAAATTATGTTCGATTTCTTTAAATCAAAACAAGAAAAAAGTTCGAGGGGGGAAAAAACAGATAATTTTATCCATAAAAATGTGCTAGCAGCAAATAATATCACAAGTTTAGGTAATTTAAAAAATTAAACTACAGTTATGCTTAAGTAATTTTTAGCAAGTTAAGTTTTACTACTTAATTAAATGCAACAAACAGCGGACTTAAATTTCAAGACATATGAACCACGAGATATCGTCCCGTCACCAACTTCACGACTCTTTCTTCTATCGTTAAGCTGTCTTCCTACCATTAGTTCTGAACTGCGCTAAATCTAATACCAAATTTGATGAGAAAATCTCTTGAGAAAATTCAAGTTTGGGGGCAGTACTGTGCTCTTTAGCTTAACCAAAATTTGAATAAAAACTGCCTTTTATTCAATATACAAAAATTTGAAAGCGTTTTCATGCCTCATAATTTTAAAATAGCAGGAAAGCATGAGATTAAATGCTTGAAGAAAGAATGCAAATCATTTCAGTCTACATCTCACACACACAAAAAAAAACCCCTGAAATCAAATATCTGTTGCCACGTTTAAAAAAAATATTACTTTGCAGCAGGTGCGAAAAAATGTTTCAGCAATGCAAAAGTGAAAATTCTGCTTTGGGGTTAATTTCCCAAGAAAACAAGTTATATTATCACAACCGGAACAATTGCAAAACTGCGTGAATAAAAGATTTGCTGAAATAATGAGATAATTGTTGTAAATAAAATTCACACCAAAAACATTGTTAAAAATCATTTTTGGAAACGTTTTGAAAAATTAATTAAAGTTGAACAAAATGTCGCATGGAAATAAGATCGGTGTCATTGAAAAGCTAATTTTTTTTTATCTTTAAGATGATGCTAAAATGGTTTTTGTGCAATAATAGGCTCCGAAGTCATTGCGGATAAAGGTAAAAATTTAGGGTGATTTTTAATAAATTAAAATTCTAATCAAAATTTCGAAAATCCTTTCTTAGTGAGCACCTACTATCCAAGAAGCAACCGCCTGCCAAATGTAAAGTTTCTAGTCCTAGTGGTTTGGGAGATTCGGTGATGAATCAGTGAGTCTCTTTCTCTTTTATATATACAGATTAAAAAAATATCTAAAATCAAAAGTTTCATAAATAAATTCATAATAAATTTTGATAATCAGCCATCAGCTCGGAAATTTAAATTTTTCTTACAATATAAGCTAGTGTAACGTATTCGTTCAGCGGACCCCAGCAGGCATGAGAAGCATGTCAATTGCTTTTCCAAATGTTTACCAGATGGAATGGTAGAGATTGTGAAAGTGCGTATGGGAATTCATTCTGGGATTGTTCCAGACCTTCCCGAAACCATAACTGTGACTGGAGATCGATACTTCAGATTGGTTCTGGCTACAAGACTCTGACCAAACACATGTCCAGTGGGCACTCAGCCGCAAGACTTTCCATGAATATTAACTTCTAAATATCATGAACCCATATCTAGGAACTGTAAATAACATCTCTGTAATTTAGGTAAATAAATATTTGTCCTAGATTCAATAGCTGTGCGTTCTCAACGATTCCCATTAGTTTACAAAAAAAAATCAACCATACTGGTTTTAGAAAGCGCGCACAGCTGTGATAATCTAAAGGAAGAGTTTCAGCTTTTTGGATTTCGATTCCACTGGACAAGTGAGCTTTAAATATGTAGAAACGTAAACACCCTCGTGTTAGCATGGCGTACACGTCAAAGAAGAAGATGCCGACTCGGAGTATCATCCTCGTCATTTTAGGTGCATAATTATTAAATTCCTCCTTAACAGACATCTGAAAAATAATAAAAGCAGAGAGGACGTCTTAGTGAGTCAGGGTTCTCCATGATTCGATGATCAATGCTCATGCCAATAAACTGTTATGTTATAATAACCTTATTGGTATTTATAAATTTCTGTTCAAATAAGTTAGCCATAAACAGTTGCTTTGAAAGCATAAATGTTCAAAATTTGAATGTTTTTTACAACACCATACGATTTATAAGTGGATATTTCGATTAGATTAAGCCTACTCTAGTAATTTTATCTACCAAATTTAACAAACCGAAATACAGTGGACCATTTCCGATTGACTTTTTATTTCACATGCGTTCGGTCCCGAAATTAAACATTCCGTTTAGTCAGGCTCAATTTTTACCACTGCATAAAAGATTAATTTTTTAAATGTATTGCCTTTTTTTACTTACTTATTCCTTTATTGTGATGTAAATATGGACCAAGGGACACCTTAGGTTTCGCTTTCTTTTGCTAGATTAACGTCCCGTTTCGAAACTACAAGAAGTCTATTTGGGGAAAGACCTCGCAATCGTGGTCATATGACGAGAAGGCCAGCTCTTCCCTCTCGAATTTCCCATGCCACACCGATGTGAGGAAGAAGAACCCATGTCGGATCTTCGGGTCGAATCTAGTGTCGCCCCCCCCATCCTTATATATCGAAGTCGAGACAGTATTCCAATTCCACCACGTCCCCTCAGGTTTCAGTCCTATAACTTAGTTAATCCCTTGGCATACGATTTTATTTGACCTCCTAATAAGATGCCACCGCCCATTTGGGATATTTATTATTATTTCAATCTATTTAAGATGGTGAAGGATACTTGAGACATTTAAGCGTGCCCAGGTGATTTTTGTATTTAAAATTAATTGTTACGTTGACCTAAATACGGTTTTAAATAGCAAAAATTCTATAATTCGATGCGCGTGTCAGAGACGTCCTTGTATGTTAAGGGGTTAAGTTTCGAGATTTATAAATAGGGAACAGCCTGTATTCGCAAACAGTGTTTCAGTAACGCAAAGACGCCACTTTGGAGTTCCTTCCAGGATTTTAGCACCGTGCCTCATCCTCATAAAACAAAACACATTATTGTAACGCCATAAATGTTCACATTTCGAAGAGAGTTGAGAGTACTTAAGCTTGGGATAAGAGATATAGCGGTGGGAACATCAGCTGGAAAGCCTGTTATCGCTGGTAGCATGCGAAAAAGCACGCGTGATGAATCTTTTCTATGTTAGAAGGTATGGCTTCGAAAAATTTAGCAGAAATGTTTATAAGGAAACATTTTTTGCTATTTTTTAACACATTTGGCGGTGAGAGTGAAATTTGCAAGAGAAATCTGGAACAAACTCAACTTTCCTCTTGGATGAATTGTGTTCACGTTTCATTATGCATGCTACACAACAATGAATGGAATTCATAACTGAAAGCAGGGGCCCAAGCTAATCACTAATGAATCAGATTTACGATTTTGAGGCTGAAAAAATCAAATACACAGGACTATTAAAGAAGGTGTAAAATATTGAACATAATAGCTGTTATTACGCCAAATAACCGCCAGCGATGTTCTGATAGGCAATACACAATTACTTCATGATCAAAAGAAAACGAATCTGAATTTGTACCTAGAATCCAGGATTTTACAGAGAAACAAAAATCGCCAGGTCTTCAGCATTTACTGGAAGGAGCTGTTATTTTTAAAAAAATATAACCAGCAAATGATTACAGGAACATCTCACAGCTAAGCTGAGAATATTCTTCTATTCTTGTCGTACTTATGATTAGAATTATCTTAGTTAACTTCCCGTTTGTTCGACATTCTATTGCTTTTATTCTATTTTTTCATATTGATGTGCTATTTTGTGTTAGCTTCTCTGCGATGTTTCTTATTATAATATCACCGCTAGAAGTTACAGTTTGTTTTTATGCATTGATACTGCTCGCAACACCAGTACTGATGGAGCGCCACTACTTCTACTCTCAACCACTCTCCATTCATAGGGACGCGCTTGTAGGTTTCGCCCCGCCGCCCCCCCCCCAGCATTTGTATCGCTGCTATACTGCGACATGCAGGATTTTATTATTATGAAGCAGTACTGTTTATTTAATGTGAGTTTTGTAAATAAAAGATTTAGTTTTAAAACTTGTTATTTTCGTTGGATTGCACATCAAACCAATGATCTTCAGAAAATTCAGCTCAAAAAATTCCAGAGTAATTCTATTGAAACACCGCTTCTCTGAAGAGAGAATAAATCGTCGCTTAACAACAACACGACCTATCTCACATTTTTTAAATTTCAAAGAGGAAGAAAATACTCAACATTTTACAATGAATAACGAATATTTCTGACTTATTTTCACATATGGTAGGAATATACGGTTTCATGTTTAAATCAGATGTTAAACAAATTCAGAAATATTCGTTGTTGGCTGCGAAAAATTGAGTATTTTCTGCTTCTTTGAAATTTCAAAAAAATTGGTGTTTGTTGTTAAGCGACGAAATTAACCATGGAGAGCTTTGCAATAACAAGGACCACAATTTGTTGAAGAATTCTAGAGGTTACCCAACAACTCATTACTTAGTTATATGGGATTTCAACATTTTTAAGAAGCAATAATACGAGCTGAAAGAAGAATCACGCTTATTTTCGGAAAGTCAAAATTGAGACAGAAACCAAGTGCTCTCTAATAAGTTATGAGGTTACTTTAAGAATGATTTTTGATAACCGATCAAGTACTAATTTAATCAATAAATATAAAAAATGGGTTATCTAATAAGCCTTTAATCAACAAAAATACAGGGCAGATTCATCTGTTGAATTAGTGCCGCATTTTCAAACCAGATTAATTGAAAAGAGTTTAAAAATTATGTATCACAAACGAGTGATTAATTAATCAACTTAATTCCACGATTTGCCTTGAAACGGTTCAGATACCTGCGGCGAAACCTGAACTTCGCGATAGCAATCAGGATGAACTAGTTCGATGCTGCAATGTCACGCAGAAAGAGGGTCATCGGTTTAGTTTAGTTATTTAATTATTTTATTACTTATTTATCCTTTTAGTTTAGTTACCCGTTTTGAAGCAACACGAGGGTTATTTTGGGACGAACCTCGCAATTTTAAACCGCGGTCAGATGACGAGGACACCACCTGAGTTGGCCCCCTACGTATGATTTAAACTGTAACAAGCCCCATATACGGCGGATCTTCAGTGGAACGAGGTTTCGAACCTGGGACCTTCGGGCCCCGAAGCCGAAACCTTACCACCAGGCCACCGCGACCCAAAGGCATCATCGGAATTTCAAGTGCTGCAACGAATAGAGGCAATTTATGCTCACTTGATATACAAATGTACAGCGCAATTCAATTCGGGAATCCATCGAGGCATCTCGTTGGAGGAAAAGAATGTGACGTCCTAGCATAGCGCAAGGCAATGTGCAGTTAGATGTAGACGCGGTAACGTTTGTCGTGTGAATGTGACGTCACGTGAATTGTGCTGAAGTAGCAACAAAAGCACGAGCTTGGGAAAACAGCTTCTTTCTCCGGATATAGTAAAAAAAATGACGGCAGGCTGTCTTTTCAAACAGCCGTTGATGTTAAAGGCGTAGGACTACTTTACTCGCGTGACTCTTTTGTTTCTGAAACTTTCGCGTAAGTTTTTAAGTTTAAGTAAGAGTTTTTTGTAACTTTTGTTACCCTTCATCTCTAAAATAAGACCTAAATTATGTTTTTAACATATGTAGTTACCGAGATGTAGAGGATCTCCCATATGAAGTTTTGTGGCGTTTTGGCGTGTGGATCCAATTCCTTCCCGAGACCCCAATGGGAGGAACGTAGTCCTACGTTAAAGAAGTGATCAACAAGATACAAAAAAATCCAGCGACAAGAAAATCTTCTATTGCAAGTATATAAAGTTTGAAGTAATTGGTTGTAAAAGAAGTTAAGTATACCAGTTCAGTTCAATTTCATGACTCATTATTTATCCTCCACTGCCCATAGAAGGCTTTTCAAGCGAAGCAAGAAAGAAAGTCCATAATTACTAGAGCTATTTATTATATTTGAGGCAAACGGGAAAAAAGGCCCTACGTAAAAAATAAAATGGCCAGCAAAATAAATGCATTTAGTACTCAACTGCACCGGGTGGGGAAAGTACTAAATTATAAAATGTTAATATATTTTTTAAATTAAAGAATATAATAATGGTGGATAAAAGAAATAGGAACAAATTAAAATAGCTCATTTGTAAATACATATGTGGAGTACAGACACAACTCACGAACGATTGCTCGAAGCACAGAAACGACAAATGTGCGCACTTGCATAATGAACAGAACAGACGCAGTTGTTTCTCATATGAATCTTCAAATTCCGTAAACGCGTGGTGCGGGCGTATTTAAAGTATTCGCGTTAAATGCAACGAAATGTTTTCTGCGTTTGGCTAATTTAAGAACTCTATTGCCATTTTTCACGGGAAATGAAGTAAGAAATTCGGGCCGGAATTCAGAGTTGGATGAATTATAATTAAGTGATCAGGGGTCACAGATTAGTCAGGTTTGGACTCTGCCCCAGATTAAATAAATGCCGAATTCGAATAAACTCCCAGGACTGTCCCGTTTTTTACTTGAAATCTATAATATAAAACAGAAAATACATGTATCCGTCTGTCGGTCACAAGAACTCCTCCTAAACGGTGAACCGTAGCGACATGAAATTTGCACGCGACATTCTAGAGAACGTTTCTAGGTCAACGGTGCTATTTTCAACTTTCAGAGTTAATTAGTTCTTAAGATATTTAATTAAATAAAAATTAGCCGCTGTTAAGCCTAATGCTTAGACGTTTTTCGCCAATAACTTCTGAAATATTTATTAGACAACAATTATTTTTATGCCATTTTAAAGAGCAGGAAATTATCTTTTCAATGATATTAATTCCATTGCGATGAAGTGTTTTCTCTGATTGTTATTGAGGTTTAAAAAAAACTTTTAAAGCAATTTCTAACAATAATTTTATTCTTATAGAAATAAATTTAAGCCAATTTACTGTTTCGCGCGCGGGCTTTTGCCAGTATTAAAGTTAATATACGAAATTGCTTTCTTTGAGCATAGACAACAAAGGAGACTTTACACTTCCGGTTTCCTGTTGTCGTAGCATTTACAGCTTTTAATACGGTTACACAGTGATCCAATGACGTTAGTGAATTATTCTCTCGATGTTTTGTTTAATTTTCACAAATTTTTAACTGATCCTAATGAGTGTGTGCTAAGCATTCAAGGCTACTTAGTCCAGTTCCTATCGTAGGAAGAGGAAAAAGCGAAGGTGAAAAAAGATGTATTGATGGTCTATCTGTCGCAAGAACTCCTAATAAACGGTGAATAGTCTTGATATGAAATTTGCACACGCCATTCTGAGGTCCGTTCCTAGATTAATTCTGCTTTTTCAAACTTTCAAAAATTACTTTCTAAGATATTTAATTAAATAACGAAAATTAAGCCAATTATCGGCGTTTTATCTCAGTTTTTCGCAAAATAATTTCAGAAAAATATATTGCACGTAGATTATTTACATACCATCCCAAAGAGCAGAAAATTATCCTTTTAATGATTTCAATTTAAATGTCACGAGTTTTTTTCCCTTAATTTAATAAACATTTCAAATTTATTTCATACACAATTTGAAGCAATGCTTTCTGTTATTGTAATTAAATTCAAACCATTGATCGTTTTATCAAATCCTTCATTCCGGTATTTTCACCATAGTGAAAGTTATGATAAAAATATTGTTTGAATGTTAACAGAAAGGCAGAAATTTTATTTAGCTTTTATTTCATAGCATATACCTATTTCAGTATGTTTGCACCACAACACAATGATGTTAATTACTCTCTTTCCGCTATGCTCCATTAAATTTTACAAATTTTTAATGGTCGTAATGAGTGTGTAAAATCCCTCAAGATTGTTGAGCCCACTTCCTACAGGAGGGAGAGGTCCTAAGGAGAAAAAGAAAGAACACTATGCGGTTTTTTTTCCGGTCAGTGACAAAAACACTAAAGACAAGAGAATTGTACTCCGGATAATGGCAAAAAATACAAGATATGAAAGAGTTTCTGCTGTTGCCGTAGCAATGATGGGGAGGGGAAAATGGAGTACGAATAACTACGAGATTCTTGAACATATTTTTACCCCGAGCAACGCCGGGCATATCAGCTAGTTATTTTATATAACTACTAGCTGATATGCCCGGCGTTGCTCGGGATAAAAATATTTTCAAGTCCAAGTACTTAGATCACTTTCAATTTACTAAAAGCGTTTTTCGCGGAAGCGTCTTTCGTTGATTTTCGTTAATCAACTGAATCTTTGGAACAGCAGTGAAACACCTTTCTTTTTTTTTTCTCTCCTTAGTTCGAACCACCTGGCAAGAATCTCGTAGTCCTTCGTAATCCATTTTCCCCTCCCCATCATTGTTACGGCAACAGCAGTAACTCTTTCATATCTTTTATTTTTTGCCGTTATCCGAACTACAATTCTCTTCTCTTTAGTGTTTCTGTCACTGACCGAAAAAAAACCCGCATGGTGTTCTTTTTCTCCTTAGGCCCTCTCCCTCCGGTGGGAGTGGGCTCGACAATCTTGAAGGAATTTAAACACTCATTATGATCATTAAAAATTTGTAAAATTAAATGAAGCATCGCGGAAAGAGAGTAATTAACATCATTCTGTTGTGGCGCAAACATATTGAAAGAGGTATATGATACGAAATAAAATTTCTGTTTTTCCGTTAACATTCAAAGAAAACAATATTTTTATCATAACTTTCACAATGGCAAAAATACCGGAATGAAGGATTTGATAAAACGATCAATGGTTTGAATTTAATTACAATAACAGAAAGCATTGTTACAAATTGTGTATGAAATAAATTTGAAATGTTTATTGAATTAAGAAAAAGAATGCATATTATTTCATTTGAAATCATTAAAAAGATGATTTCTGCTCTTTAAGATGGTATGTAAATAATCTACGTGTAATATATTTTTCTGAAATTATTGGCGAAAGACCGAGATAAAACACCGAAAATTGGCTTAATTTTCGTTATTTAATTAAATATCTTAGGAAGTAATTTTTTTGAAAGTTTGAAAGAGTACACTCAATCTAAGAACGGACCCCAGAATGGCCATGTACAAATTTCCGTCAAGACTATTCACCGTTTAGGAGGGGTTCTCGCAACAGATAGATCGTTAGAACATCTTTTCCCCACCCCCTCCCTTTTTCCTCTTCCTACGATAGGAACCGGACTAAGTATCCTTGAAGGCTTAGCACACATTCATTAGGATCAGTTAAAAATTTGTGAAAATTAAACAAAACATCGAGAAAATAACTCACTAACGTCATTGGATCACTGTGTAACCGTATTAAAAGCTGTAAATGCTACCACAACAGGAAACCGGAAGTGAAAAGTCTACTTTAATGTTTATGCTCAAGGAAAGCAATATTTTCTTATAATAACTTTAACACTGGTAAAAACCCGCGCGTGAAACAGTAATTTGGCTTGAATTTATTTCTATAAGAATAAAAAGTATTGTTAGAAATTGCGTTAAAAATATATATTTAAAACTTTAAAACAATCAGAGAAAACCCTTCATCGCAATGGAATTAATATCATTAAAAAGTTAATTTTCTGCTCTTCAAAATGGCATAAAAATAATTGTTGTCTAATAAATATTTCAAAAGTTATTGGCAAAGAACGTCTACGCATTAGGCTTAACAGCGGCTAACTTTCGTTATTTAATTAAATATCTTAAGAACTAATTAGCTCTGAAAGTTGAAAATAGCACCGTTGACCTAGAAATGTTCTCTAGAATATTGTGTTCAAATTTCATGCCGCTACGGTTCACCGTTTAGAAGGAGTTCTTGTGACCGACAGACGGACAGACAGATACGTGTATTTTCTGTTTTATATTATACATACATTAGCCGCCTTCAGCGACCAGCTGTCCGCCCGTAATATTAGTGTCCTGTGACTATGCTTGCAACTTGGCGAAATAAATTGGCGATTTGGCGAGGGACTCCTCCAAAAATTTATTTTGCGTTATATCTCGAAAATGGAGGGTGGTGGTTGGCAGGCGACCATTGATGACATATCTAAGGGTCATAAGCTTTCATTTGAAATAACAGTTGTCGAAATCGGTCCAGTAGTTGGGGCTGGGATCTGGTCCTCTAGTTTTGACAAGTATTTTAAATATATATTTGCCATAAATTCAATTTATCCACATAATAATAAAATCAATCATCTGAAGATTTTAAATTCGTCGTTAATTTTAAAAGAAATATGCTTCAAGATTTTTTTTTTAATTTTTATTTTCACCCGACTTTAACTCTTTTAGATGTTTTCTTAAAGAGTTGATTCAACTCTTCATGAAGACTAACAATGAATATACATGAAGACTATGCGGTCAATTTAATTAGGCAGAAGAAGGAAAAGGAAGTTTTCGTCTCCTCTGATGGTATTTTCTTTTCTTTTCTGATAAAAAGTATTTCAAATTGGCACGTACAATAATTAGAAGTGGATGAGGACAAAAATAACAATCTGACTAGTCTTTGGCCTTTGAAGTATGGTTTGCATTCAGAAATGCTTTATTTTTCTACGATGACACGGATGTGAATAAAATGCCTAGAATTATTCCGTCATTTATTTAAATAGTTCAATTTGAAAAATAAATAAATTAGCTAATTAATAATACTTTCTCTTAGCTTTTACTATTAATAGAATATTTTAGTGTATAATGACAGTTTAGTAGAGTGATTCCATTAAATATTATTAATTTCTTTTAAACGTAAACTTATGGTGTTTTAATCTCAAGGGAAAGTGATCTGACACTCCGAGAACGGTGGAGTTTTAACTTTGTCCTGGATTAACGCGCCTTCGTCCTAAATCTAGAGTGTTCCAAATTGCAGTCCAGAGAATCTGATCATTTTAGTTGCAACGATGTAAGATGGCATGACTGTATTTGTATAAATGCACATTATTATTTTAAAAAATGAGATATTTCCTGGGCAGAAGCGTCAGTGCCCTTTTTTAGAATAAAAATGAATACACGACCAAAATTTATTTTCGGGGAAATAACGTAACAGGTTTATGTTCATGACTGATCGAATGCTCTGTCTACAATAACCGATTAAAATCGTTTTGACTACACCTATTTCTATAATGTTACTCTGCCAGCTTACTAGATTATCATACAATAATTGCACTTCGCATATTTCTAACTAAATCTTATCCAGGAGAGCTGCACAGCGACAGCACCTATAGATATTATTTTAAATCTGGTCATTTCATTTTAAATCCCATTTGGTTATTTTTCCACATCGATAGTTCGATGAATAACGAAAAATAAATAAAAATAAAAACGAAGAAAGAAGTCAGAAAATGGTTCTATATATAGGAAGTACAGATGTTGGGGCTGCACACCGAATAGCCCTCGAAAACACAAAAATTCGCTCACTGCTCAAAGTTTTCTCCCATTGAATTTGGCGGTGGCTCGGCTGCTGAGGCTACAGCCCGGGTTTGGCACATGGCCAACTGTTCAATGCTCATCCCCCCCTTCTGTCCAAGGCTCACCTTCGCTCTCTTGATTTGTTTCTTCACTTTTTCTCGTTCGCTATTATTTGGTTATGGATTCGCTTTCACGTTTCCCCTACGGAAATTAATCTGCTTTCAAACACATTCGTTTCGCTTATCTAGAAGTAACTCGTCGATAAAATAGACGTCGGTAATTTTTTAAAATACAATTTATATAATCACAATTAAAAATTTTGGGTTATTTAGAAATAAAGCCGTTTTTAGAAAATTGTATTTTAATCGCATTCTATTGAGAAATATTTTTTGCAGCATTGCTCGTTTCTGAGCTGAAAGCGAACTCGCGCAATATTATTACATCCGTTATCGTGGAATAGAAATAGGCTCCTCTTTACAACAAAATCCCCCGAATTTATTCATTGACGGCCCCCTTCCCAGAAGCTAAAGAGCAGGCAGCCGAAAGTAGGAAGGCAAGCGGCAGAATCAGAGAGATAAATACAATACCTCCTCCACTCACGCGGCAAGCTGATCGAAGGAGCCGAAGAATAAAACAGAAAGGCGGCGATAGATGAAGAAGAATGAGACCCGGGAAAAGGTGCGGGAAAAATTAACTCGAGCAAATTACTGTTCCCCGTGTAATTGTGATTAAGCAAACTGATGGAGAGTGGCGTTTTAATCATTAAGCCCTCATCTCGCCATCACAAAACGCAGCGAAAGAATTCATTTTCTGACTGTGGGCAATTACAAATTTATAGGTACGACAACATGATAATAAAAGTGAATTCTAGTCTATGGAAAATTCATTTATGTGGTAGAGGGACTTAAAAGCTAGGCTATGACATACGAAAATAAATTGTCACGAAACATTCAATCCAATTATTTTTATATTTGGATCGAATGCTTCATGGAAACAAGAGTTTTAGATATGATGGTTATTGAAAATATATAGTTTTAAAACAGATGCATCTTTCTAACGAAATATTTCGTTAAACCAAGCATCGAATGCTCTTGCAAGTATGCGATTAAATGGGGCTGAATTAAGCGAAAATTCGACTCAAAATAATATTTATTTACCTTCCGTATCATATGCACATGTTAAAATTAAATGCTTAACGGTAAAGTGCTAAATATCTAATGACAGAACTTAAAATAATAAATAATAGCACTTAAAATATCCGTGATAACGAAATAAAGCTGCATATAGCAATAAAAAAAAAATTCTTTTCATACTTTCCTACATGAGCTTCATTAATTTCATTTAATTTCAAATGTTTGATTAATTATCCGTTTTTTAAAGCTATGAGGCTATGGGCGCAGATAAATTGACCAGAATTTCGGAACTTCAATCCGAGACGGTTTATATCATAAGAGTGGAGTCAATTCGGAACAATGTGTGGAAAATGGACTGTTCTGGCGTTACATTGACGCTAAAATAATACGTGCATTTGTTTAACGGAAATAAATAAAATTCAAAGAAATTACGACTGCCATTAAGCATTAAAACTGGGTGACAGTTGCGAAGGAAGATTATTTAAAAACTTTTTTACAGGTAATCTCTTTGATGTATTTCTAAATGAGCTTTTGCTTGTAAGTATGGATAATCTGCGACATTTTATTCAAATACGAGATGTTTGGTAACTTTATATTATGCCCGGGCTTGCTCGGGATTAAAACACTTTTATGTCTAATATTTTCAATGAAAAAACTATTTTTGTACAGAAAATTATAATACAAAAATTCCTTTACCGTCTGAAACGTTTTTACTTCAAATTTTGTTCGTAAATAGTTGGGTCAATTAATTAAATAGTTAAATTTTCATTAATAAAAAGCGTCAAAATAAACTAGATCAATAGTTGTTCCCGATATAAATTATGAATCGTCTGCTTTTATACTTTTCTTTAGTATTCTTCCAGGATTTTGTTTATATGCTCTTAGCAACAGCTCTTCATACGTATTCTTGTTCTTTAGCAATAAAAAATACAATGCTATAAATTGTGAATTTTATACACAATTGAATTTTTTTTTAATTATTGAATGAAAGCAACAATTTTGAACACAATTGAAATTTATGTCACTGAAAAACTTTTTTTAAAACTTTAATATAGTATAAAAATAGTTATAGTAACATAACACTTTCGAAATATATCACCGAAAAAACGCAAAATCTTGCTTAATTTTTAATTTAAAAAAAATAATTAACTTTTGGGCCTTTTAAAGTTGGAAGTGATCTTTCACTTCTTTTAAAAATATTTACAGAAATAAAAAAAATTGTATAAAGTCTCACCGAACCAGCAACGAAGTATCATTAAATTTGCTTTATTTAAGAATCGTCTACTGTAATAATTTATTAAATTTTGAAAAATTAATAAAAGTTGAAGGAAATAGTTCACAGATAAAAAAAAATTGGTATCATTGAAAAGGTAAAATTTTGAACTTTAAGATGATATAAAAATATTTTTTGGGGGGATAATTTGCTCCGAACTTAATACGGAAAAAACGGTTTCGGTTAATTTCTAATTAACTGACTGTTCAATTAACTTTCGGACTTTGAAAAGTTGACAGGTACCTTTCTTCATGTCTTAAATAATAAATGTGCAAAACTTGGTTGAAATCGGTCCAGTGGTTTAGGAGGAGATGTGGAACATAGCCACATCCCCACAATGACTTTTATTTATATTAAGATTCCTCCTAGAAAAACATACATGCCTGAAAGCAAATGATACTTTAAAACCAGAGGGGCCAGTGAATTTATTATTTCTTATCCCCTTCTAATTCTAATCATTGCACGTGTACATCGAAATTTTTTCACCCTCCAGAACACACACACCTTTTTTTTCTCTCTCCAGAACACACACAAGAAATAAAGATGATTAGAGAAAGAAAGAACTTCGTTTCTTTTCCCAAATGAGGAAGACCACATAGTCTAATTGCAGTAAAAGAATTCTCCAGAAGCCCATAATAAAAAAAGCAAAAATAGTTAATATTTGTAGATTTTAGGTAATATGAACAACTTGATTATAAACATAATCGGGACATTTTCTGGATACGGGATAACGATTCAAAAACAGGAACTGATTCACTTAATCCAGAATGTCTGGTCACTTAAGCAAAGACCTCGAAATTTTCAACCGATATCTAGGAGGACAGCGGTTCTGAATGCAGAATCTACTTAAGATCCGCCATTTACGTGGGTTTGGCGCAACCTTACATTCGGTGAAAAATGTAAAACATCCTTACTTTGATCTGCGGTGAAAGTTCAAACAGTGGCTCAAGTATCGCCCTCTCCAGCCCATATAAATCCAAAATTATGAGATCCATCCCAAAATAGCCCTCGTGTTGTTTCAAAACTGAGCTTTAATCAAGTACTACAAAAATATCCATTAACCTGCAGACCGAAAAGCCCAGGCCGACTTATATAAAACACCGATTCAAACATATAAAGCAAATAATAAAGAAAAAAATATGATGTGCCAACTTAATTATAAAAACAAACTAATCCAATTTGGAAATCCCAAATTTTTAAATAAATAAAAAAATTATCAAAAGAACAGTGATAAAAAGAATGTCAGATATTTTAGCTAAATCAATTATCAATAATTATTTTAAAATATGCCGAGCAAATTATGTTTGGGTGAAAAAAAAATAATAAATAAATATTGAGTAGGGAAATAAAAACAACTTCAATTTCAGCAGATAAATGATGAAGCAACTTGAGATCTCTCAAATTCTCACAACTCTAAATCCTCACTATTCCACACAGAATTTCAGGGGTACTTTCCAAAGTATTACCAATATCAAAGGTTTGAAGTTGAAAAAAAAATTTAGAATTTTTACTCTTTAGAGCCTTCTTTTCTAAGCAAAGCAAGGAGGAAAAAAAGAATCTTGAATGCTTTAGGAACTTTCAGAGAAGCAAACATTACAAATGAGAATTCTTTTCCCGCCTTTAAAATATATTTCCAGAGAATTTCTGGAAACATTTGAGAACGCAGATATAAATATACAAAACAGTTTCCACGGAGTGAAAAGGGAATAAATATATATCCTTCTGTTAGTTTAAGGCTGGCGACTGTTTTACTTGTTGCATTTTTGATTGGAATGTTTTTCCGCATAAACAGTCTGAAGCCCACAAACTTCCGAATGTTCCACAGAATGTTTTTTTCCCCCGCGCTCTTCAGTGTATGCAAACATGAAACCTTCGTTTGCAGACGACTTGGAGGAAAAGGTTTAGTTTTCGCTTAGGAATGAATTTATTTTCGCGATGAAAGAATGTTAGCGTTTCGATTTTTTTTTTGTTCCTTTTTTATTTTCACACTTCTCTGTGGCAACCATAAAAAGATCTTTTATAAATGTTGGCAACGTATCCTCCCCCATAGACATTCCACTCGTATAAGATTCATAACCGCCGTCGAGGAGAATTTCGAATAGCAGGGAGCCTTATAAAAGAATTTTTCGTTTTCATTTTTTTCCCCTATTTCTTTTCAAAACTGTTTTGTGTGTTGATAACTTTCCCCAACCGCCCCATTCCCCAAAAGATATCACGTAAGCAAACAAATAGGAGATATATCACGAATGTGCTTTGCCTACTGAAATTCAATAGGAAATGTAGGCAGAGGAAACCCTGAAAATAGTAAACGGTACATGTCCGAACTTATCTTCTAAGCACAAACAGTGCGATTTGTAGGAAAATGGCTGACAAGCTAATCTTTTCGAAGTAATGATACTGCAAAACTGTTATTTATTACATCTCTATTGTTGTATCATATAAATATCAAGAACAGCACTCGGCCAATATCTCTGTCTGAGACCGTAGATTTATTTTGAAGTATTCTAGTTCACAGTATTCGATTTGCTATATTAAATTTTTATTTTAAAGATGCATAAGAGCTACAGGAGACGAGCCTCGCAACTTTGAACAAATCTCAGATGATGAGGTTGACACCTGATCCAAAAACCCTAGTTTCCACACTTCCATACAACTGCAAGGACGTTTGATACATTTCAGACATTTGATATTACGGAATCTCGAAACCGTTATCCTCAGACCCGAAATCAAATATCTACCAATAGAGCCATGGATCCTATATGGAAACAAACCACAAAAATTTGACAAAGAAAATAGATTTTCCCATACATTTCTCATGAAATCCTCATTTAAGGAATTCGGATTTTATTCGGAAAAGTAAACCCCCATTGTTTCAAATTAAAGACATTCTACTACAACACCGCGGGTATACGTCAACATACATAACTAAGTGCTTTGCTTAACCTATTTTAAGAAATTTACCGTATTGTTATAACACAAACAATTACTATGGGAGTGACTATACATTCCCTTGTCAACTATTGTTTAGGGACACAGGGCAATGATCCAGTTCATCTCTTTCAGAATAACAATTCTTTCAAACAAAATACGAATGAAGTGAAAACTCATAAACGACAGACTAGCTTTTGTCAAAGTGGGAAGCTGTCATTCAGATAATGATTGATGCGTCTGTTGATAAACATGGCTGTTATTCATAAATGTATGATACAGGGATATCCCATGCATTAATAAATGCGAAAGCGGCCATAATAGAGTAAACAGTTTTTCAATAAATGGAATGATGTATACTAACTTAGAGAGGTCATGACTTAGAGAGCGTGACAAGACATGTTTCTGGCACGAAAGAAGTATATCGTTTCAAAACCTAAAAATATTTATTTTAAAATATTTCAAAATTCTCATAGATCAACATTAAAGAAAAATAGTTATCAGATTCATGAGGATAAAGTGAAAAAAAAAGTGACGTCTAGTAGAAGTCTAGACAGAAAACTATAATAAAAGATCTCTACAAACATTCCTTTTGATGAGCAGTCCAAAGCGGAATAATGACGGCGGTAATAAAAAATATAAAAGAATGATTAACATAGGTTATAATCAAACAAAATTCAGAGGAAGAATTAAGGAAATGCGAAAAAAATATTAACAAGTTTAAAAATATTTAAATCCACTTTACTGAAAAAAAAAATAATTTTCTCGCTTTAATTAAATTTCGTTGAAAAAATATCATAATTGGAACTTTTTTAAAAAATAATAAGAACTGAAGAAGTTGTTGTTCGAGCTTAATAGCGCAAGAGCCATACTTGGCTATCCTGCGCCAATTAAGACTTGAGAAACAAAGGAAAGACCGTGATGTTTTTAACGCAAAGATTACGGTAAGCTGGAAGAGAAAATTATGCAAGATGATTTCCTCAGCCCTTTTAAAAACATGTTGATGTCACTCAAAGCAATGTTTATGAGAGTTTCTATATTACAAAAAGTTAATTGGCACAGGTAAATCATTATAATTAATTTGGCGTTACTTTGAGTTTATTTAAAAATGAACTGATATTACGGTGTAAGAAAGAACATATACCATAAAGTAATGTTTATGAAAGCGTAGTTAAGAATGAAGGTGGCTCGTCTGTTTATCATCACCTGCTAAACAGACTTTTAAAACTTGTCTTTTCGTCTTTGCATAAAGTTTAATTATTTTTCTACACGGAGTGATCGAAGGGGTAAAAAAGAAAGACACCTCACCCACTTGGAAATGCATGCAATTGGTCTACAAAGGAAACAGCAAATACAAACGTAAAAAGCCGTTTAACGCGCATGTAATAATTACGCCGAAAGTAAACACCTTAAAGATTTGGACTAAAAGAACTGGAATTAATGCAGGTCAACGGCAACGCACGGCAATATGATATTCATTTTTTTTCTTCTCCCTGCTGCCTAATTTGTTTTTCAATTTTTAAAAAACCTTTTTGTTTTAATATAGTTTTGAAGGTATGATATATTGATTGATTTTCGTTTTACCCCTTTCGACCCGACTCTCGCATGATTAAAATTTAACTATGAAAAGTAGTTTAATTTAATGCTGGCATACTAAGAGTGCGGTTTAAAGCTGACATACTAAATAATATGAGTTTAAAACTTTTCACTTGTCCCGTTTCCTGGAAATCTACTGGGACAATATGTCCCAATCGTATAGTCGACTGGGACTATTTCTTTAAAACATCTCTAAAACTCTCTTTCCTGCCATAAGATTAGCATGCGAGGAAAACAACTTGACAGCTTCGTAACAATAATCTTGCAGTAATTTGATCACTGAGGAGATATATTGTCCCACTGTTAATATGTCGCACAAAAAGAATTTATTCAAATTTTTTTAAATCTGATATTAAAAAGGCTAAATTATTACTTAATAAGAACTATTATACTCTAAGTATGGCATAAATATAGTACTTACTGTAACATTAAAAAAAATAGACCAATTGAAATTTGATTAATGTGCGTGCTCAAAGACATAAGTCCGCCATTTGCAATCTGAGAGTGTTTTCAAGTTCCTTTAATCATAATTTTATTTTCCAATTCCTAAAGAACACTGAAAACATAAAAACCCATGTAAAAATGGTTTTTATTTACCAATAGGGAATGAAGTCTAATCTCCGGGACGTATAAGCCCATTAGGACCGAAAGGGCTAATACATATTATTTACTTATTTTCTCATTATTTCTTTTGTAACAAATCATTAATTTAAGTAAAGATGCGTCACTAATTTTCTAAAAATTAATTCAAATAAAGATCATTATAGAAAAAAAATCTTTCCTATTAGAGATAAATATACGAAATTTTTGATGTATTCAAAGAATAAAATAATATGTTATTTAATATGATTTTGTATATAATTTTATACTGCAGCATATCAGTCATGATTTTCAGCTCATGGAAACGAAATAACAAGAAGTTAGACATGAAGAAAAATACACAACATTAATTATTGAAACCAAAAAATAAGAAAATATATATTGGGTTTAATAAGACATGATTTTAAAAAATAGTTAAGCATATAATGGTAGCCCAAAAATCACTGAAACGAGGTGAGTGAAATGCAGAATTGGGCCTCATATACTAAAATAAAATATTTGAAACCACTTCCCCGGTTTATAACAGTCAATATGAGAACAAAAAATATCCAATTTACAAATACTTGTACACAGTTATCAGATCACACTACAGAGAAACAAACAGTACTCGTAACAGCACATCTCGAAAGTAGTTAACTTTCGATTCCATTGGAAACTTTATTGGAGATTCCCTGCGCGAACACAATAACTTTTTCAAACGAGGGAAAATAAATGAAGCCCCCGAGAATGAGAGATGACTGTCTAACAAACGACAATTTTCGGCTTCTATATACACAAGCAAGAGCAGCTGGCAGAAGAGCAAGGAAAAGATAAATCGACGCGCGTCAGAACACAGCTCAATATCGACGTCAGGTCGAATTTCGGACTCCTGTTCTTCGCCATTTGGAGCCACTGACATTAGAGTCAAGACAGCAGCAATGACTCCAGGAGGAAAAAAACCAGGTGTTACCTCACGTATACTTTTAAATAAGAATCTCAATTATAAAGAAACCAAATGACCCAGATTAGCCAGGACAATCCTGATTTTTGACTCTTTGTCCCGAAAATAAGTTAAATGTGCCAGATTGTCCCGTGTTTTGCTTATGTGGTGATTTGTTAGTTAAAAAAAAATTATCTAGTATTAAGAAGCATACGAAGAGAAAGTATTGTACTCGGGAGAAAAAAAATCGACCTCAAGATTTTGATGAAACTCCACGTTTTAAATCTCCCAGGTTCCGATAAAACCATTTTTGGAATGTCTACGAAGATGAAAACGCACAAACCAAGCGAGTTAGTTTAATATGTGAGCTTAACACCAAAACTGTAGATGTTCCTGACGGAAATTGCTAGTCGTCTACTTTTAAACTTTCCTTTTTGTGTTCTATTAGAATTTTGTTAATGTGTTTTGGCAACTGTTCTTCATGTGTGTTTTCTTATTCGTGATGCGTTTTAAATATCATGCAAATTGTGTTGACTTCATCTTAATATAAATAAAAGTCATTGTGGGTATGTGGATATGTTCCACATCTCCTAAACTACTACAGCAATTTCAACCAAATTTTGCACACTTATTATTTAAAGCAAGAGGAAGATTATTGTCAACTTTTCGGTTCAACTTTCAAGTTCGAAAGTTAATTAGACAGTCAGTTAATTAGAAATTAACCGAAACCGTTTTTCTGTATTAACTTCGGAGCAAATTATCCCCAAAAAATATTTTTATACCATTTTAAAGTTCAAAATTTTACCTTTTCAATGACACCAATTTTATATCTGAAATGTTTCCTTCAACTTTTATTAATTTTTCAAAATTTAATAAATAAATTATTACAGCAGACGTTTCTTAAATAAAGCAAATTTAATGGTACTTCGTTCCTTAGGCAACGGTGAGCCTTTCGATTACTCTGCCTTTATCCTTTGGTATTTCTGTTTTATTTTTTTAAATATTGTTTGGGAACGCTTTTTATTGGTTCTGAAAGAATCGTAAAGCTTATTTAATTAGATTAAAAAACTGCTGCAATTAATATCCCCTTTCATCTTTAATATAAATAAAAGTCATTGTGGCTATGTACGTATGTGGCTGAGTTCCACATTTCCTCCTAAACCAATGGACTGTTTTCAATCAAATTTTGCACACTTATTATTTAAGACAAGGGGAAGACACTTGTGAAATTTTCAAGTCCAAAAGTTAATTAAACAGTCAATTAATTAGAAATTAACCGAAACCATTTTTTCACAGTAACTTCGGAGCAAATTGTCCGACAAAAAATATTTTTATACCATCTTAAAATTTAAAATTTTACTTTTGCCTTCAAATTTTATTATGATTTTTAATTTTTTAAAAAATTGATTACTTGCAGACGATTCTGAAATACAGCATTTTTATAGGTACTTCGTTGCTAGGCAACGGTAAGACTTTGAACAAATTTCCTTTTATTTCTGTAAATATTTTTAAAAGAATTGTTAAAGAACAAGAATACGTATGAAGATCTGTTGCTAGGAAGATATAAACAAAATTCTGAAAGAATACTAAAGAAAAGTTTAAAAGCAGACGATTCACGATTTATATCGGGAACAACTATTGATGTGGTTTATTTTGACGCTTTTTATTAATGAAAATTTAACTACTTAATTGACCCAAAACATTCGTCAAAATCCTTCTTATACTTCACTATTTATAAACAAAATTTGAAGTAAAAATGTTTCAGGCGATAAAGGAATTTTTGTATTATAATTTTCTATAAAAAATAGTTTTTTCATTAAAAATAGTTTTTTCATTAAAAATATTAGACATAAAAATATTTTAATCCCGAACAACACCGGGCATAACAGCTAGTGTTAAAATAAATGGTTGTGTTGTGCGGAAAACGATGGGAGTTATTTGTCAAACTCGGCTTAAATATGCACATTAGAGGATACAGTAGATTTCTCCAATTTTTGGGCGACATCCGTCAATGGAAAATCTATCCTTCTAAGTGTGTGTAAACACAATAACTCAAAAACGCAACAAGTTAAATAGATAAATTTTAATATATATATCTTGACATTCAAAGTTGCTGATTTTTGTCAGATTTTGCCCCAAATCGGTGGATGCGGTACAGTTCCAAAATGCATGTTCGATTCTCTTCTCTATGCTATGGAGCTAAACACAAAACGCGCCATATTGTGGAAGTATGCAAAAAATCGAGGGGGTGGATCCGGCTGGTTTTAAAAGTTAGCTTCTGATAACGATTCCCTTTTTCAACTTTTACTAGACACACAATACGGTCACTTTTTAATAGCATTACAGCTATTCAGTATCGTTATTTCATTAAACATCATTAATTTCCAGTAAATTTAGCCTCCTACTATCTTAATGGAAAATAAAGCCACATGTCACGAATTAACCTGTCGGGACATTCAGTTTTCAATTTATTTTGGGTTGAATCTTCATTTCCTCCCTATTTAAAACGCTCTGAATATTGGTCACCTTAGTCTCTTAAAACCTATAGTCAATATTGATATTTACGAGTTACAAACGTTTTCGCCTGGCATTCATAAAAGTGCTCTAAAGGTAACCAAAATTACTTTTCTCATTGAGGTTTGACTCTTAACAGTTTTCGATTTCGTAATTTTGAAACTTACCAAGGAACCCCTTGGGGCATATTAAGCGGACCAATAATGATTTAATATCATCTTAAAATTCAAAACTTTATCTTTTCGATGATACTGGTTTGATTGCCATGTTAATTTTCTCAGTGATTTTTACAACAATTTATGTTCAATTATACTCACGATAAATAACACTAAAAATGTGTTTAAGGTCACAAACTCGAAGTGGAGCAATTCCATACATTCCCCTCCAGCTTCGAACATATTATATCATCTTCGAAATGATATATCATTTTAGAATATGATACAAAGGGCGTTCTTGGAATGAAATTTCGCAGACAACCTTGGAAATGGAGTCTGGAAGAAAATTTATCCATTCTTTTTTTTAAAAAAATAAGCTGGAAACTGATCACGTTTCAGATTCCATAGAAGAAGTTGTCCGTCTTGTCAAGCCATTAGATATTGAAGTTTAAAACAATGATAGCAAAGATCTGATAGTTGCTGACCTTACAGAGGTAAATGAGCAAATCGCTACAGTAAAAACAGGCATCTCATACCCAGATTCACCAGAAAAGCAAATGATGATTGCTAGTGTGAAAGAAGATCTAGTCTCAGCTGAAAAAGGGTTACAAAGTTTGGAGACAATAGACTTAAAGAGGAAAGGCGATTGTTATGAAGAAATTTTACGCGAGAAAAAACCCATTCAGTTCTCAGGAGTTTGTTAGATTTTATGAACCCATCGACATCGAAATGATTCCGTTATGTGTTATTTTTTATTTTAACATTTCTTTTTTGTACGTATGAACACTACATTTTTAATTAGATACTTTTTTTCCTAACAACTTTCTCCCAGCTCTTCACTGTAATTGATTACAATTCGCACGCTTTTTACTTTCTCGTATACGAAGTGTACAAAGAGAAAGTATTGTAATCGTCAAAAAATTCGAACTCGAGATTTTGACGAATCTCCACGTTTTAGACCTCCCTGTGTCCGAAGAACACAATCTATCTGTCTGTGAACACGATAACTAGAAAACTATTAGAGGCACGGGGATGAAATTTGGTATGTGGTCTTTAAACATAAGTTGTAGGTTTCTATCAAATTTTGGACAAAATCCGTCAACGGGAAGTCTGTCTGTCTGTATGACCGCGGTCATGTGAACGTTATAACTCAAAAACTTGAATAGCTAGATGGATAAAATTTGGTACAGAGTTTTATCGGCAGGAATATAGGTCCGTATAAAATTTAGGGCCAAATCCCTCAAAGGGTTGACTGTCTGTCGGTCTGTATAATCGCATCTCCAACGAATCCGCTATCTCCATGCGCATGCGTACTGGATGCAATCTTCTGTGCACGATATTTATTGACTCCTGCTTGGCGCTTTTTTTAATCCGATTCTCCAAGCACATGCGTACTGGTAGCAATCTGTGTACGCGGGAGGATTATGCGACTTTGTCCTTGAGCCAGCAAGAGTAGAAATCGGTACGCATTTAAATCGAAAAGCATATCTTTGAATTTGATTCTTTACCTAAATATTTTCTGATGGTATTGGATCCTGGGTTACAATAGGTTCGAATTTTTTTATCCACGCGGTGGGAGGGGAAATAACACCTTCTTCGAGAAGTATACGAGAAAGTTTAAGGGAGACCACTCCCGCTGGTTAAGATACAAAATTGGTACCCCGATTGATGCGCTTTTGGTCGCCTCCCCCCATATCTCGTAACTTCGAGGTGTAACTGTAATCGAAAATGAGAATAATATTTTCATTCCTATTGCTTCAAAACGGGACGCTAATTTAACTAAACTAAGGTAATCATTGTGAATGGAAACATATATCCAAAAAATTCATATTAAATACAGAAAAAAAAATCGAATGTTTTTAGAAAACGTACCTATTTTCTGACGATAGATTGTGTCCAAAATTTGATTCAGTTCTACTATTTTGATATAAGGACGGTTTGCCAAATTTACCCATGTATCTTGGTGCCTTCTTGAGTTATGTTCACATATACGCACAGAGACAGACATTAATTCCGAACAATTTTTTTGGACACTGGAAATACAAAAAACGCCGAAGTGTATCAAAATAGGTCGAACTTTTTGACGATTACAATATTTCCTCTGTGACAGTCGATGATTGATGTTCGCGGATGGTAAATGACGCATTGATTTCTGTCCTTCTCCTCTAGAAAATGTATTATGTATTTTACTTTAAGTAAACAAGTACAAGAAAGTAAAAAATATATAAAGTAGAAGCCCGGAAATCCGAAATTCCGGATAATCGGAACAACTTTTTTAAAAAATTTTCTGAAAAACTTTTACTGAAAAATGAAGGAAAAATAAGAATTACGAATCAGAAACAAAGCTAACGTTTATTCCTTACTTAAAAAAGTATTCGAAATGGTTTTTAAGAATGAATGCAGCACCTTAATTAGTAGACTCTCAAACTCAGATATCTTCTCTTTACCCTCAACTTGGCACGTGCTCTTTCCGTTCGTCTTCACATAGCAGCTAGAGTCAATTTTGACTTTCAATTTTCAGAAGCAAGAGCATTTGGTATATCAAGAGTATTTTACCGAATTTCCTGGAATCCGAACAGAGGTCAGCCCCAATTAGTTCGGATTCCCGGGGTTCTACTGTATAGTGTTACAAACATGGAAAGTTGCTTCCCAGCAATGTGAGTTTTATGGTTGGGAAGAGAGTTTTACAGGGATAAGTACGGGATGACTAGCAGCAGCCACGTCTGGTTCCCCGATCTGGGTGACAAACTTAGCGACCATCTTGGCGACTTTGGAGAAGAAATGTGGGAACTGGAAGATTCCATGTGACGTCACGGCCTGCCGCGGGAGACTACATAAGGAGAGCGCTTGGATGACGGAGGGGGTGTTGATCCATTGGGAACGACTTTAGAGCTTCGTCCGCAGTGCGAGCTAGGAAGCTGGTGAGCTGAGCGCTATTGAAAGTGCAGTTATTGTCGTTACTAGTTATTTGCTGAATGTTTGTGTTGTTAGATAACAAAATGCTGAACTGTTATTACCTGCGAATTGTTGTCTATTTACATTGGTAATCTGTGCAAGAACTATTGTTTCATGTACCTGTGCTACGTGTTTTCCTGCATATTTGTAAATAAACCTTCATTCCCCGTTATCCTGCGTGTTGGATTTTTTACACCATACACCCACAGAAAGACTTTTGCAACAATACATATTCTAAAGTGAACATAAATCTTCGGGTTCGGTAACACTCGAAAATATGTATCTGATTTTTTTTTAAATTTTTTTTTATGTATACGATATTTTGGATCTATCATTTGTTGTTGTTTTTCGGACCTCAGTTTTCTCCTTTTTTAACCTTCATAATTCCAATTCAATTTTTGCAGCTGAATTTGTTGTTGTCTTATTTTGCTTGGGCAAAAATTTCCGGCAGTCTTCAAAAAGAGTAGATCACTTCACTTACACAGATTATCTAAATATTTTACGATCCTTCAAATCCTTTCATCATTTGGACTGCTAATTTTTTATATCCTCTCGATAAATTTAATTTAGTAATTTTACTATATTATTCTATAATACGGTACTTTACCAAAATACCCAATAAACTAATAACCATCGGGAATGTTGTTTCCTCTACTTTCTCATTAACGAACAAATTATGGCGCATTTTGTGCTAAGTTTCGTAGCAATGCACAGAAAATCGAGAATACATTTTCAACTTCTATCATTTGGCTGATTGGTTTCAAATTTTGACACAGATCTACAATTTTAGAGTCAAGACCAGACACCAAATATCATTTATGTAGATTGTTGTGTTTGTGAGGTATCGCCTTCACAAGCATGCGAATACATAAACCGACTGACAGATCCTTTACGTTTTTGTTTAAAACTTTGACACAGATCTATGATTCTGGTGATGGAACTATATGCCAAATTTTATCCATCTAGCTCTTTGCGCCTTTGAGTTCTCGTATTCACATGCACACATATGGACTTTAAGTACGCGGATTTCGCCCACAATTTGATAGAAACCTGAAGTTTCGGCGATAAAATCGCATACCAAATTTCATCCGTCTAGCTTGTGGCTTTGAGTTATCGCTTCCACATATAGACAGACCTACGGACAGCTATAATTCCAAATAAATAAATAATTTCTAAACTCAAAAGGTCTAAAACATGAAGATTCATCGAAATCTAGAGGTCTAATTTCGTTTTGACCTGCACCTTCTCCTTGTCTCCAGAAGTTTGCAACCCCGCACGAACCTGAAGCGAATCGGCGATCGTCTACTTTCTTAGGAGTCATAATACATTTAAGCAATTAGCTAACTCAATCCTAATAAGCATCCAATCTCGTTATTGCATTTAAAAGGTACTACTGTAGAGGGACGAGACTCATGTTTATATGGAATGCCGCTGTTGAAGAATTAATTCAATTTCAGGAACCATTTTTATTAGATGGCTAAGTGACACGACACAGTACATTAAAAGGTACAAGACAGAGAACAACAGTAGAAAAAAAAAGAGAGAGGCATCATGGGAAAAACCCGGATGGTTCTAGTACCTACCACAAAAAAGGCAGTGAATTGTAACCGCTACACTACTATATTTTTTTTCTTTTTATTTAATTGTTAAGTAATCGCTTTTAATTTCTCACAGTAGTGATTGGCATTGAATCACCCTAGCTGATTAATTGCGAATGGGTCCAGACGGTTGCTTTGGTGTCTGTGAGGAACGGATAGCTCACGTGGGGGAGAACCCCATTTCGCCGAAATGGGGTTCCCCCCCACGTCACTGTTTCCCCTGATCTTGGAACCGGAATGAGAAATGTGGTCAGTTGAGTCTTGGATTCTAGATCGAGACAGGATATTTGAAAGGCGGACGACGCTGAGGTAAGATGTACTGGAGACGTTTCGGGGGCTGTCAGGCGAGAACAGAATTTCACCAGCGCTGAGGCTGGAGAGGAAATTTCAGGATTTAGCATAAGATTGAGCAGATAGATTCAGTTCCAAACGATAGCACCCATCGTTCATCTGCACCACCCAGGCCTTCATAATTCTATAGCAAACATCTTTGGGAGTGTCTGGTAAATATTTGCCTAATCAAGAATAATTTATAAAAAACTATCGAAAAACTTCTTTCAGAGCAAATTGAAGAAAAGAACCCCGTTTTCTTGGTAATAAGATACTACACTCACAATCTTATTTAATTCCGAATCTGCTCTGCAATCGTAAACAGTATTTATTATATTAGAACTACTTTGTTATCTCTTTTTTGCATCAACTCTATAGAATGGAGATTATAGGTTGCGACCCATGCTCTTGCTATAAATGTTTCTAACGATGACGACTTGTTTTTTGAAGATAATAATAATTTTTAATATAGGACTACGTTCCTCCCCGTTGGGGTCTCAGAAGTCACAAAAAAACACTAGAAACAAAAGAGTCACGCGAGTAAAGTAGTCCTACGCCTTTAACATCAGCGGCTCTTTGAAAAGACAGCCTCCCGTCATTTTTTTCCTAAGCTTCGTATACGAGAAAGTGAAAACATAAAATTATATATTAGATTGAATATGCGAAATTTTATAACTGTAATTTCTAAACGATCCTGCACCATAAAACGTATACTGCGTATGCAAGAAATTAAAATGGATTCAAGATACATGTAAAAATCAATGCTAATTTGAATATAAAAGCGGTTGAGAAAATAATATATTAAACTTAACTTCTAACCCGTCTTTTTTTCCTATAGTAGTAGAGTATGTATTGCAATTGTGAAAACAATTGAAATTTTGAAACTATGTCGTCTTTCTCAAAAACGCAATGAGCTGGATCTGGTATATGATTTTGCCAATAAAACTAGAGTTCTGTGTCAGATTTTGGTCCCGATCAGACAACATGAAGAGGCCCGAAATGCGCACTCAATTTCTTTCAATATCCAACGATGATAAGCACAAAACGCTCCATATTATGGAAGCATACAAGAAAGTCGAGGTGAGAACAATCACGCCGGCTTTTGTTTTTATCTCGACTATTATTTATTTACAACGAACGCTGTTTTCCGAAAACAGTAGAAACGCCCACCACTATCACGGACGCAGATGTTTTATAGGGTATTTTAATAAGTGTAATTAAAAAAATAAAAGATCGCCTCGTAAATAAATTTGAGCGCATTTTGAGATAAAAAGATTGTTAATACAGAATAGTTAAAAATTCGGGACAGCATGAGCAGAATCTGTTAACCATAATTGCACTGATGCGAGTAGAAAAATTTTGGCATTTGAAAAGCGAGCAAAAACTGCATCGTAACACAGTCATGTGCCACTTCCAGCTTTAATAATTGATTGTTCGTACACTCATCATGCACTTAAGTGAAAGAAGCAAACTCAACAGCTGGACACTATCTTCAGTAATTATGATGTAGATCCTAGTAAAATTTTTATTATCTACCTAAATGGTTAATGTGATTTCTGAAAATGAAAGGTTGTTTAAGATTAACTAGACTTCACTAATTAATCTGAACTAGTTTAACATTAATTAGGAAAGAAAAGGAAAATAAATTTTAGTGAATAAATGCAAATTTTGTTAATTGCTAAGTACTAAGAGAACGTCCTTACTCTTATCATAACTAATTAAACTCTGAAATTGAGCAGAATTCAGCAAGATCTTTCTCAAAGAGCAAAAAAGATGAAAATGTTGCTCGCATCATTAAAACTTTTCTATCCGGAGGTGTCGCCTTCTAATACTCCATACTAAGGAAAAGATTGTTCAAAGAGCTCGTCAACTTCGAAAACTTTGAAACAATATTGCGATGCAGCTCATTACAAACTTGCAAAGATCTCGCCCACTTTGAAAATTTGGGCGACTTTTTTTTTACCAATATCCGATTCACACAAAGATTTTACTAAATACTGCTACCTTTGATATTATAATTCAGATTTTCTTAAAAGTTCAAGTTCCTTCCAACTGCTTGAAAACTTATGTGAGGAGTTACCTACTGAAACTCGTCTGTCAATCGGGATGTGGACAGCAATATCGGAAGTTGGAGATTCCTGCAATAATCCCCGAGCTGATACTGCAAGTTATATTACAGTAGAGTCTCCCTACAGCGAAATTTTTAATCGGAATGTTAAATAACATTCAAAATATTCTCCATATAACGAAATGGTTGTCTCCCTATAACGAATTTTTTCAGGCCTTTATCTTTTCGATTTTTGTCATTTTTGAAGAAAGTTGCAAATTTCTGTGCACACAAATCGCTCACACGTGCCTGTTTCTGGAACCACTCGCATTCGTCATTCCATCGATAACACATAACAATAGAATGCTATGTGAAGGGTAATGCAGTTGTGGGGACCTGAGTTTCTACTGAGGGAGCAACATTTCTACGGGTCAAGATTCCAAGAATTGGGGTGGAGTGGGGATGGATGTGACAATGCGCATTTTATGTTTATCCGTACTAGTACATATTATTCTCTAAATTGGTGAATTGTCTTCACTTTTGAGCATTTTATTTATACAATAAAAATTAGTATAATTTTAACAAATTTATAATAAATATTACTTCAATTTTAATTGAAGGTCATAATTAAATATTTTTGAACTTATCGCACAGACTAAAAGGTTTGTAACATTTACTTAAATTACTGCAAAAATCTCTAATCTCCGTATAACGAAATTTTCTCTATAGCGAATCTTTCAACTGGAACCAAGCGATTTCGTTATAGGGAGATTCCACTGCATTTCTAATTTTGATTCCTAAGACGACGGTTTCTACTTTTTTGTGCGATTTTACTTATTTTCATACATTGATTTCGTTTTCAGCCGTCTCCTCGTAAGCTTAAAGGTCACCTCAGTTCACAAGACAGCTTTGAAACAATATTCTGATGCAGTTGATTTTCGACGTTGCGAAATCGCAAGCACGAGAATACAGATTAAAATAAATAAGAAAAACTAATTATGAAACGAGAAATAAAAAACGAAACATTCTGTTACGGTGAAAGGTCATCCTTAAAAATAGTTAAATACTTATCAGTAACACAAAAGAAATTTTAGCTGTCTAAATTTTCAAATGTTATCGGAAAGAAGCAAATTTCAAGGAAATGTACAGAGAGGCCGGAGTAAAAGTGATGTGAATAAATATTAAAAGGACACAAACATTATCAATCACTATTCTTGTATAATGTGCATAGTTTTTTTTTTTTTGACGTAGACTTACGTCTCTCCATAATGGTCTAATGGTGTATCGGGAAAGGAAAAAAATTATGACGCTTTTCGTGGCATATTTAAACGCTTATAGGTCCGCAACCAAATAACATAGAGAGTTGGTTTTAGTTTCATTTAACAGAGAAAGGTAGTCATTGAAGACTGCAAAAAGAATTTTAGAATTTGGAATTACGGTTTTGTCACATTCGAGTTGCAAATTTGGTGAAATTGGCGAACAATTTTACATAGATAGAGTCACATAGTCACACTAAACTAATAGTCACTATAGATTATAGAGTTAATAGTCACATAGAGCTACTTTAGTCACAGAAGGTCACAGTTGAGTAAAGCTGGGTTTAATCGCGAACAGTAAAACCGACAGTAAAATGTCGCTGCCAAGTTCGGACAGAGACTTGCCGTGGCCCGGTTAAAACTTTTATGATTCTGCGCATGCGTCATCTCTTACTCTCGGTTTTACGGTTCGCGTGTAAACCCCGCTAAAGGTAAGTAAGTCTAGGCCCCTTAATCCCAGCAGCCGTTTCACAGACATAGCCTCTCGTCGATTTTTTTTTGTTGTTGTTGTTCTAATTCAATTCTTGAAATGAATTTTAATACTGTTTATAAGTTTTTTTCCAGTAGTTAAAAAGATATAGCAATAAGATGGTCAGATTTTTACAATAATTCGTTAATTTTCATGATTTTTATAGAATGAACAATATATGCGGAAAACAAATAGAAATGGGTCAAAAATGGCGAAAGGTAGAGAGAATTGTGTCTGAGCGAAGGTCCTCAAGTTCGATAAATCGAACTCCTGACAGCTTTGGATCCCTCAAGGCCCCATTGATTCTAATAGACATTCGCTCTCTCTTTAGTGAGAACGAGTCACAGCGAGTGAAAATGGTGTGCCAGATGAAATTCCGATTCTCTTGTCGATTTTGTTGTACCACAAAAGTAAAATTCCAGTCTAGCCTTATCGATTTTGTAATATCAGGCATAAATTATCAAGAGTCGATGTGAATTTCACACAAGTACAAAATGTTGCAGTTTCAATAATTCTTTTCCTGTTAAAAGATGCGTTCGTGCAAAAATTCTGGAAAAAAATGAAACCATTCGAATAAAAATGTTGGCCAAATTACACCTATGAGGAATGCAACAAAAAAGTATAATTCATTTTTGGAAATCTGCGAATCCATAAGTTCTTCAACTCCATTCAATTTATTTTAAGTTACGTGAAGGCTATCTTGAGAATCGTGAGGAAGACACCTGAGCCGGCAGTCTTTTTCTCCAATTTTCCGATCACGCGAGCCGGAGAATGTTTAACACTGACAGTTTTAACGTGCCATAAACTCACGTATACGTCGCATCTTCGGTAGATTCGGGTATTGAATCCGTGCCCCTCCAGCTCCGAAGCCCAGATTTCCACCAGGTCATCGCAGCTCCGGTATGTTCGAGAGAGTTAGTGAAGAATGCGTATTCCGCCATAGAGTATTAATATTGACAAATAAATATTTTGCCTTGTAGTTGTTCGTTTATTAAAACTTTTTTCGTTCATGGCTGAATCCTGACAAATTTTTCCGTCCAGAATATCAGTCTTCCTTGAATCCTGACAAATTTTTCCGTCCAGAATATCAGTCTTCTTTGAATCCTGACAAATTTTTCCATCCAGAATATTAGTCTTTCTTGAATCCTGACAAATTTTCCGTCCAGAATATCAGTCTTCCTATAATAGGCAAGCGTATGCAGGGTTGGTTCTTTTTATGCAAAATAATTTTAAAAAATTATTAAATTTAAAATAATTCAAAAGAAAAAATAGTAATTAATGAAGCGTTCTAAACAATGTCCGCATTTGGCCAGCATAATTAACAAACTCAACACTTTTTCCAGTAAGGTTTTATATTCAATAATGAATTTAAATTAAAATATTTCATTTTTAATAATTCCACAAACTTGCGCTGTTTTTAAATGTACCTTTCCACAAACCTAATTGAAAATTAATATATTTAAAAAATTAAATCAGTGTCGCTAAACAAATAACAGGAAGCGGAGACAGAAAAAATAGACAGAGAACAGAATCAATGGAAGAAAATAATCGGATTTCAAGCGTAGGAAGCGATGTTATTTTTTCCTGCTATCCTATTTGTTTAAAATTTAATTTACACCGAGTAAATATTTCTACTAATGCCCTTTATTTTCTACTTTATATATGGCAAATTTTTACATTAAAAAGCGCTTTTATAATCTCCTGAAAATAATTTTCACACAAACACAATAAATTTCACATTTTGTTTTCTGGATAGAAATCATGAGATTTTATTTAGCTTAATGCAGAAGTTTCTTTTTTTTTACTTTATTAGAATTCTGAACTTTGTCACAAACTCAAGCCTCGGTTCAGGAGTGCCTCCGATCATAAATAAATTAATTGACGAACAAAACTTCCGAACACTAAATGTATCGGATGGCAGACTGTGTTTTGAGTTCCGAACACTCGAGATGTACAAGATCAACACAATTTAACGTGACATTAAGGAAACGAGTTACCGTTATGATGAAATGATGATAAATCTTTCGCAGACGATAAGGGTTGTTATGTATATTATTTAAAATAAAAACCCACACCTTTTGTATGAAAACGTGCTGTATTTTTAAAAAATTATTATAATTAAATGGAAAATTGTATGGTAACTAAATTGGTATCATAGAAAGGATAATTTTTTGAATTTTCAGATAGTGTAAAAATCATTTTTGTGCCATAATATTCCCGGAAGTTATCAAGAAAAAACGCCAAAATTTGGCTTCATTTTTAATCAATTAAAGATCCAAATAAAATTTTAAAAATCACCGCTTCCATTTCCGCTTACTAGTACATTCAATTTATAATATTCTAGCTTTGAATTATATTATACAATTATAGTATTCTATATAAATAACGTTTCGTTGCAAAAACCATTGGAAGTGTTGCATTTGACTAACATTGCATCAATTCGAACTAAAACAGTTTCTTTAAAGCAAATTTCGATAATATCATTGAGAAAAATTAAATATTAAATAAATGCATTCATGGAATTAAAAAAAGAAGACATTCTAAAATAACATGCAACGCTTTATCAAAAATTCCTATTTCCAGAAAATCAAATTTGAAGCAAACGATTAAATTGAAATCCTTGCTTATACTTCAAAATTTATTTAACGTTTCGAGCGCTATCAGATGTTGACATCGAGCTCAGTTAAATTAGATTTCAGATAACGCTAAGAAAATTGTTTTAGAAGAAAATTTTCAATTTCAAGCTATCTATTTATATTTCGTTTGAGGCGCATATCTTCGTTCTGAATTGCAAATATCATGCAAATATTAAATGTGGTAATTTAAAATTCTGAGACACAAGCTTCTCTGAAAAAGACACGAGTCTCGTATAGTCGATCAAAAAAAAAGTATTCGAACAATTCTTTATGAGTCAAGATCTATAAAGTTTAAAATAAGCAAAATGCGCCATTCGATATGAAAATGTGCCTTCCTTAAATAAATGTTAATTGTTTCGGCACAAGGGATCGTCTCAAAATTTATTTTCGAATTTATCACCTTGAACTTTCGCACTGACAAAAACCTACTTTTTAAAAACGATTCAAAGCATTAAAATCCTTGCGGGTATGAATTTCTGGAGATACGCAAGCAAAAAGTTCTAGAGGTTGTCTCAATATGTACAGATTTGGGAAACAGGTCATTCTTATAATGCTGTCTTTCACTCGTATTTTTATTTCAGAAGTTTATCAGATAATTTTACACTAGGAATTTTCGTCAAAATGTTTAACAAAAGTGCATTGAAAACTGCAATGAACCATATGCTAACGTAGGAAATCAGAATTAATATATTTTTTATTCGAATGCATATTTGCGGATCCAAATCGAGAAAGCAGCGGTTAAATTATACTCACTAAATGCAACACTCCCAGTTAACTAAATTAATTTATCTTACAATTTAACAGGATGCATAACCACTGCTTCTGTTAACTTTTTGTACTTGCCAAGCACGCCACCAGGAGAAAAGTTTAATCTCGACGATAGATTTAACGAGCACAAGGTTAGGTTAGATTAACGTCCCGTTTTGAAGCAACACGAGGGCTATTTAGGGACGGACCTCGTAATTTTGAGCCTCGGTCAGATGACAAGGTCGACACCTGAGCTGACACCCCCCTCTCCAAATTTCCGCGCCACACCAACGGGAAGGCGTTTGGCCACTGCGTATGATTTAGCGTGCAACAGGCCCCACAAACGGTGGATCTTCAGTGGTATCGGGTTTCGAACCTGCGACTCTCCGGTCCTGAGGTCGAGACCTTACCACTAGGCCACCGCGGCCTTCTTTAACGAGCACAAAGACCATGTATGAGGAGAATCTTCAATAGAACCAAGTCTAGAACCTTCCGATTCTGAAACCAAGTCTCTAACCTGAAGCCACTACGGCCTCAATACAGCATTCTTTTGGGGGAGGGGTAGACGGATTATTTTGCGGCAGAATTTTCGGATGTCCACTTTCGTTTGGCAAAACCCGTTTTTACAAATGAGGAAGGGAACAGCAGAAAAAGTTCAGACTATAAAAGCAAATTGTCAAGCACACTTTCATGATCTTTAGATCTTAAGTAAGACAATACTCGTACTGATGAAAGAGTGCATACAGTCCTCTGCACGGGACTCATTTTTGGAGCTCGGACTGTATCGAAAATTAATCGAGCTCGAAATCGAATAGTCATAACCCTCCGACTGTGTAATTTTTTAAATCACTATTTAGATGCAACGTTTGCAAACGTGTTCAAATATCGTTGAGCCAAGCGAGTACTTACTTACATGCAAAGCTTTATTAGTATAATATGATCCAACGCCCAACTACAGAACTAAGTAAATACATTAGCTTGCGAAAATCGCAGGATGTAGCAGAAAATATACTCGCTCGGATACGAGGTCAGAGGATTAATATATAGTAAAACATGGGATAAAAATTTAAATACGAAAAATGGCAAAAATTGCCATATACAATACATAGTAAACAATAAGGCTGTCTGTAGTTCAAAATCAATTTATTTTACGAAAAATAAAAATCATAATGAGAATCCCGATTCGGGTCGTAAACTATAAAAAAATTGTTGGCCTAAACACAAAGCAGTCAAGCTTGGATTTCCGGTGAGGCCTAGGCAGGCGGCCTCACAGGCCATTTGCAAATAGTATCATTACAACATACCGAGCTTCTCAAATAAGGAGAATAAAGTAATATTTATTAATGGAGTTAACTTGTGCTCTCGTGAATACTGGATTCCATAGCACATTTTGCAGAACGAAAAAGGACGTGACGTCACATTACAGCGAAAGACAAAGTTTAATTAGATGCTCAGTTAGATTTAAAAAGTGACTGTGATGTCACATGAAATGGCATTGACCACCACTTTTAATCTTGTTGCCATGATAATGTTATTGAAATACCAAAAATACTTTTAATTATTTTTGTAATAATAATAAGCTAATGGCCGATGTAGACCGAGTAGTCATATAAATATTCAAATATATGACAACCACAAAAAATATTTTTTAACCCTTATAAATCCAAAAAATAAGTCTCGTTCAGAGCTAAAAGTTTTTTTAAACATCAAAACCATCAAAAGTTTAATCAGAAAGTCAGTTGCATTAAAATTAAGCGCGTGGAACGAAAAAGAGTTTTTTAATATTCTGTACACGAACTGCTGCACACTCTTATCTTTGAAATTAATAAAATAACAAAATTTCTAAATTACTTAAGGGATTACTATTTTAACTTCATTTCTCTCTCAGATAAAATAACACATGCAAAATTTAATCACGTACATTCGAAGGTAAAATATTCTTTCGCTAAAAAAATCTAGAAAATTACATAATTTCATTTCATGCTAGAAGGTTTAAAATGAAGGTTAAAAGGAAGAAAGAAACAGAAAGTTAAAAAGACTGATTTCAAAATCAAATAGAGGAAAATTTGAGTGCAAAAAAAAGTTTTTTTGAAAGCTATACGTCAGATAAGTAATTACCCTTTACGTGAAAGTTCAGGAAAAACAATGCTGCGACATTTTAGAGGGATAAATACAAACGAATGGAAAACCCGAAAAATAAATGCGAAATTTTGAAACGCTGTGTTATTGAACACTAGAACAGGATGAAAAAAGAAAGTTCAATCATATATAAATTAAATTTCCTTCATTATTAAAAGTTTAAGACTAACCTAGTAGATTGAATAATAAATATAATTTATTATTAAATAAATAATAATATATAATAATTAATTAAATAAATTTTATAAATACGGATAAATTTTAAGAATTATTAACCCCTTAAGTAGTAATTGTAAGTATCCTCAAATATCTAATTAGAAAAATATTAAATTGTAGTAATTCGAAGCCCGGAAATTTTCCGGGAATCGAATTACTACAATTTAAACTTAAAAACTGAAACAAAGTCATTCACAGCGTTATAATTCGATACAAAAATTACGTAGGATACATAAACGTTTAAACTGTCCTTTAGATGTTGAAATGAATTAACATGACACCGCATTTCCAAAATAGAAGCTGTCATCTAATTACATATTTGAGGAAACAAACCACTTAAGGGATTAATAAGGAATTTCCTTTAACATTATAGAATAAAATATGGTATTCTTAAGTTTACAAACAAAGCAACAACAAAAAAAAAAAAAAAAATGCAGCCTCAAGATCAAAAACATCAATTTATTTTTTCATCAGCATTCAAGCTGTCATCTACATGTTGTAAACTGATTTAATAACATTTTAAGTATGTATTCTATTGGCTTCAGTCTTATTCTGAATATTTTAGAAGACAAAACAGGGTACGTTGCTTAAAAGAAACATTCAGCCATTTAACGTTTATAATGCATAACAGCAAATAAACACATACAGCTACTTTGCTTTATATTTCGTTACAAACACATACACAAATAAAATGATAAACTAGTAAAAACTCAAAAAAAATGTCCCCTACGCAACTACTTATGACATTTAATCCACTGACTTATTAACAAGTATTTTAAAGAATAACTATAAAACTTTTTAAAAGATTGACCATGCACAAAAATAGAAATACACTTAGATTTTTGACTTCTTTTATGAACAACACGCCTCGTAGCCGATTCAAGAGCCAATTACAGAACAAAATCAACAAGGCGGAAAAATAATTGCGCGAGATTTAACTTTAATAAACTATTGTAAGTGGTACTTGATCCACAAATACTTCCTTTTTAAGGTCAAAATCTTTGTACAACGAAAAATGAAATCCAAAAATGAAAAGAAAAAAAAATCGTGAATAGTTATGAAAGAGTTACAGAAAGAATTCTTCAAATATTATTCCCGTTTTTTGAAAATGTCATTCTCGTTTCAAATGTAAGAATCCCAATGCAATAAATAATTTCAGGGTCTTTTATTTGTCGTTTTCCGGTCTACTCTTACAAAAAAAATATTGAAGTACTTGATGCAGATTGAAATGTTGTATGTTATTTAAAGGACAGAAGTCAGTTAATTTAACTATATTTTTTTTCTTCTGTTAAAAATAAATTGTTCAGATATAAAGAAATCAGAAGAAAATAAATTCAGATATATCTGAATAAAATAAACAAATTTTAGAGTACATTTTTACAACTCAACTGTAGAGTTTACTGGAGACGGAGCACAGCGAATGAAGTCATCTCAGCGACGTCACACAAACACGACAAACTAATTGCTTATGTCTTCTAACATCTTATTTGCGCGTTGTTTCATGTTATGCTGTGATGCCACGGGCTACTTTGGGGCAGACCTCGTAATTCTGAACCATGGTCAAAAAACGAGGACGACGCCTAAGCCAACAGTCAGATGACGAGGTTGGCACATGAGCTGGCACCCCCGCCCCTTCTCCTAACTTCCACGCCACATCAGCGGGAGGATACTTAACCTTCGAGAGATTTAACGTGCACCAGGTTTTTAAGTAGTATCAAGTTTCGAATACGCGACCCTCTGGTTCCGAAGCCAGAGACTACTACTTTTAAGTTTTTTTTTCCTTTATTTCAAATCAAACTTAAAAATTTTTGTGACATATCTACTTTAAGCATAATGTGGCACTTCCAAATTTATTAAGTAGCAGTACATGCGATATCGCTTTTTTTCCAGCAGTAGCAATGTCTGGATGTAAAGAGACTGTGAGCTCAACATCTCCGCCAAGCCACCGCGCATCGACTATTTTTTAAATAAGAAACACAACATATTTTCGTAAAAGGATGCCTCAAGGTGATATTTTTATTTTAGTACATGAATAGATAACTTGAAATTTATTTCAATTACACGATTTTCACGACCACAGATTAAAGATTCCCATCGTTATGATCTTAAAAAAAACATAAGAAAGGCGCAGTTCGGGTCCGCGCCGTAGATTTTTCGTGAAAACGTTGGGATAAAATTATGAAACAAGTATTTCGTATTAATATGTAATTTAATTATCAATCTCTTTAATATAATATTTACACAGAGTGCTATAATGGTTACAGAATAGATAAAACACAAGCTACCACAGACCCTCGCTACATGCGATAAACTTGTGATTTATCTGTTCTGTAACCGTTATACTATTCTGTGTAAATATTGCATGAAAGAGATTGATAATGCAAAATACTTGTTTTATCATTTTATCCCGACGTCTTCACGAAAACTCTAAGGCGCGGACCCGAACTGCGCCTTTCTTATGTTTTATTTAGAATAGCTTTTGATGGTGCCATCTGTTGACAGTATATAGAACTACTTTTCGCGTATGCGCAGTAAAACATTTACTACGAATGCTCATATTTCCCGTAATATTCAAATTTTTGAATTCAAATTTTAATACGTTTTTTTTTACGTATTGTCAAGTATTCTTTAAGTTTCGCACAATTCGAAAGAAAACTCTGCATGTTAAAATCCAAAAACATGCGGAGTTTGAAATTTTCAATTTAATACCGATTTTTACTTATATTCTGATAAATACTTTTATTGTCTCGCTTTGGTTCTTAGTAATACTTCTCAAGCTCTTAAAATGACACCAGAATCAACCTCCTAGCCAAACGCGTTTCCACGCTACACTTATTTATAACCTTACATAAAAATAATTCATAACAATCACGCGCATGCGGCTACACAGGTACGATGACGTCACAGGCAAAGAAATACTTTGCGACATACTCTTACAGATATCATCTATCCGTTGTGGGGTCAAACATTCTTTTCGTATTATTAGTCTCGTAGTTATTAGCGAATCAAATCTGACGGTATTTTGTCACACAAGAAAGTTCGACCGACTATCACTGTAACGAGCGGAAAGACGTTTTCATGTCCAAAGTATCAAGACTGGTGTGAACAATCCAGTAAACAACCTCATAGCCAAAATATATATACATCAAAGTTCTTTTTAGCATATAACTCGAAATTTTTTTAATCAATTCAAAATCGTCTTTTAATTTCTTTTAATCACTCATAACGCCTTTCTTAAAGTACCGGAAGACAAATACCCCATTTCGGGCAACAATGTAATCCACAAAGTGCAATCAACCAATTTCGTTAAGGCTTCAATCCACCAAACAAAAACACTCCATTGCATTCTCTGGTCGGTGGAACAGGACTACTCCATAAAATCCAACGATCACACAACGCAAGAATTATCGCACACAGATGTGCGAACAGATCAGAGGGATGAGGCGCGATTAAAACCCAAAGATCCAGCAACACTGGAAGGAAGGCAGCAGTAGCAGCAATTGGAAATTACGCGAAAACAATCCCGATTTACTGAGACGAGCAAATCGAGGAACAGAGAGGAAATCACCCATAAAGTTCAACAATTGATAAACTCGCTCGCTCCAGTCCAATGGTTATCTGATAGTTCGGATGTGAATGGTAATGCCATTATCATTAAGGCACTGGCCGTAAGTGTTTGCGATAATGTTGATCCGTGATAATGGGGTGGCGATTATTGAGGATGTAAGGCATGATGAGGTGTGTTTAATGATATCAACTTTCCATCGGGGAAATGACAGGCATTCTGAAACGAAGCCTCCTCGCTCGTTTGAGTCCCCAAATAAGACATTAGAAAGGGTCTTTTTAGGTACCTTCAAAGGAATTGTACTCTTCTCAAAGCAGGAAATAAAAGAACATTTATAAATGGAAACTCATGCAGAATTGCCCTTGATCTCCATTTAAGGTTATTTGTCTAACAATGCATTTAGAAAAGATTCCTTATTTTGGAAATTAATTCGTAGAACTTTATTTTAAAATTCATAATTTCAAAACAATTGACGATTTTTTTAACTTTTAACTCCTTGTATCATGAAAATTCGAAATTTCAATCTCTGAAGCACTGAAATGATGAAATTCATACAGACTATGAATAATGAACTCTTGTAAATAATGAAAAATTACTAAAAAATGAAAACAATATTTTCTTTGGAAGCGAGTGGTAACATTCGGGTTAGTAAATGTAATAATTAAAAATGTATTAAATATTTTAGTTTAATTGAAATGCCAATGTATATGTTAAAATGTTCTTTTGTAAAAATGACATTTGTTTATTTAGTTCAGAACGAAGAAAACGGAATATATGTTTTAAGAAAAATAACTTCTCTTCCCGTCAAAATATTTTATCCAATTCGTTAAAAATCTAAAATTTTTGTGTCAAGACCACATTCTAAATTCCTTCTATGGAGCTCGCTGTTTTTCAATTATTGCGTTCACATACACAACAAACATTCTAAAAAGTGGTCTTATCAAACTTGAGTAGAACGAAAATGTGAAGATTCTTTAAAATGTACAGGTAGAATGTTTCGGCGTTTATAAAGCTTTCACTAAGCATACTTCGTGCACTAGATGGTAAAAAAAATAACTTGAATGTCAATTCTTGCCACGGATAACGCACGATACTTGTATGTAAATGCATCAAATGAAAACATTGATAACATGTCTCAAAGTATCCATGTATGACTAAACACACGCTTGGATCATGTTTTGACTACTTGCTGTTCTAATAATGAAATATTAGGCATAAATATTAACCCCCACGGTTACAATGCACCAGCCGCTACGGGGCACTGTGCTTTGTTATGCCGCGTTTTTCAAGCAACAGAAATGGCCGGAGGTTAAGCACCACCGAGTTCAAGCACTCCGTTTATCGGAGAAGTACTTCGCTACTGCTGGAGGATTAAATTAGAAACAGACAACCCAAAACAAACATGATTCTATTAATAATGAAAGTAAATAAATGCACAGAAAGTGAAATAAAATAAATGAGTAAATGCAAGAATAAATATTTATTAAAGCTGTAATGTAAGTTCTCCGATATATCAGCACTAAAACGATCTACATAGATGCATGAACGAAGACATGCATTTTCAAAAACACTGAAACACGTTAGGCTTAAAACGAAGCAAACCGAATCAAAGCCTGTGCTCTAAACAAAATCTTAGCAACAAGCGGTATAGCAGAGAAAGAGAATCAAATGTCTAATGCAATGAAGAAAGGAGAAAAAACTCGTAGATCCACCCGCTTCATAAATAAATATTGAAAGATAAATTCGTATTTCTACAATGCTTCAACTTTAAGAACACTCGGAGAGATTTCACAATATGCAACCCTTTCCTTTCCATTTCCGCTGTGCTAATATTTGAACAGCATAAATTATTTGTGACATTTCTTGAGGCGCAGAATATAAATAACGGTGTTTGTGAAAAATCCAATAAAGAAGGTCGAGGACGCGGTTATTTTCCCTTTTTGCCGGCTCTAATCTAATGCCAGAAGCGCTCAAAATCATGGTTTTTCCTATCGGAAAGGGCATCTTAATATATACGACGGTCATAGAATTCGAAATACAGATTCGATTTTTGGCGCCATTTTGTGCTCTGAATTTCGATGGGTAAGGAATACAGTCAATTCATGTTCAAATGATGCACGTTAAGTGCTCCGCGCCAACTCAAATTTAGAATCCAAAGCGTATCTTGCATTTTTCTTTATATTAAGAACAATGCTTTTCCAGATAGAAATAAACATTTTTTCGGTAATATAACTCTAGTTCTTACAGTAAAACTCATTAAAGTTTTATTTTCATTAATTTAGAACTTTGATTAATTCGGTTAATATCACGTAATATAAAAGTTCACTTCAGAATCATTCACGTTCGTCAGCACTATTAGAACAAGTCTAATCCAACTCGTATGCACGTTTTTAGGAATTAATAATAGATTTAATTCTTTATATGCGTTACATTACTTTAAATTTTTTTTATAAATATAGTTAATAAATAGCCAGTCTCTTGGAAAAATCATTGCGCAAAATAAAACACAGAACACAAAAGGATGTAGACTTGAAACCCGTCCTTCGAATCTTCATGACCCGTGCTTTCAATTCAATAATTCAGGACTGCTAAGTTGAAACTTCAAGCTGCATTGTGACAGCCAAAAAACCGAACAACGACAATTTTCTGTTTCGAGAATGCTCAAAACGTTGACGCAGCTTGCATGCGAAACGGGCAGTTGTACAGTAGATGACATGCGTTTGTCATTTGACTGTGACGACACGTGAATGGATTCCATTAGCTCCACTTCTGAAATTGTATAAGAAATATTCTGCGTATAACTTGAAGTAATGATGATGCTGAATTTTAGACTTTTCACTGCGTTATGTTAAAAGGACAATGTGTGAGGGTCTTTGGAAGCACGCAAACTCGTCAGCCTTTCATCTTCCGCTTCAAAGGAAAATGAATGTTGACATGGCAGTTGTAGTGCGCTTAAATGTAGTTAAACATAAGACTTATTATTTGTGTCATCATGCTGTATATGAACATTTGATTTTTACCTAGCGGACTCAAAAGCTCGAACAAACGAAATATTGATTCGGATACATTAGAATTCCACAGCAAAAGGGCTAACAAAGTGATATTAGTTAGGAACCGAGTAAGTCTCAAACCCATGCCTTTTCATCCGAACCGATAAGAGTTCATCTTACCAAACGATTGATTACCCAAAAAATATTTTAAAACGTAAAGAATGGGGTAAAACTAAAACCTAAATACTAACTTTGGATACACAAGAATAAGACTGCAGTTGAGATAAAACATAGAAAAAAACCCTGACATCTTGCAGAACTTAACATTTCAGAATTAAATCTATTTTTAACTTTTTTTTAAAAAAAAATGTGGTATTAAGAAAGTCTGTTTTCTCTGAGCAAAAGGAATTGGAAACAAAATGACTTTCGTCATGAGGCATTTTTACTTTAAGAGCGAAGTGCGCTTGCGTGTTCAGAAGAACTTTCTTTTCTAAAAAAGAACATAAAATGGTTTATGAGTTGAAATACTCTGTAAAAGGTTATGTTTTCTGCACTTAACCAAACTCAGCTACAAGAATGCAGGCGATTCAGCCATTACTAGAATAAAAAGGAAAGAAAAACGAATCTAATAGTTTCAAAGGGAAAAAAAAGGAAAGAGAAATGAAGAAAAATTACTCCTTCACGCGTTTTTTCACTTTCGTTTTTAAACCAAAGAATGTCTAAAACCATGAAGCATCTGGTCTTTCTCCAAATGACAGTAAAACGATAAAAAAAAACCAGAACTGATTTTTATTATATAGCTAATAAAAATAAATAAGTCATCACATACAAAAAGTAAATGCAGACGATATAAGTTTTAAAAATAATATCGAATACAGATAATTTGATTTCTATTAAAGAACAGACAAATAACATTTCAAACATACGATAACTTTTGTTCTTCAATATACAATTTTTAAAAAAGAAGAAATTTGTGCCCGCGGGGCGGGGGGGGGGGGGTGGGGGGCGCAATAAAGTAAATAAATTGTAGCGAATGCATATTGATGGTTCAATGAATGCAAAACTATTTACTCAGCCAAGGTAGTCTTAATGCAGGAAAGCAAACTCTAAAAAAACTGGAAACACGCGATGCTCTGTTCAAATATAGGAGAAAGAATTTCAGACTAAGAATACTATAATGGTGCAGATTTTCTCCAAACGATTATATGTTTTCTAAAATGGTAAAAAGCTCCAAAAGCAAAAATTCCCAAAAGAATCTGTCAGATGTTTTAACTATATTATTCCAAAATGTAGAAACTCATCCTAAAGCAAAAATTCCGAAATCTATTCAGGCGATTTTTCCGTCTTGCTCCAAAAGATAAATCTACATTTTATTCTGAAACAACAGAACTCACACATGAACAAATACATTTCATTTAAAATAGAGAACTCAAATAAGCAGGGGATTTGTGTGCATAAATCTATTGGCTTTAGAAAAAGAATCACGAGGCTGCAATAAAACCAAATTTCCTCTTTTCGCCACTTCCAATTTATACAGCAGAAAAAGGTTTAATCTTATTACGACTAATCGTATCAACAACGAGTTGATTTCTCCAGATTTTGAAAAAATTCTTCAAGCACCAAAATTATAATTCTAAGTCACATTTATAATTTATGCAATGCAACCAATTTTAATATCAGTATTGAAGGAGATAAGACGACTATGGAATGGGTAAACTACGTTTATTCATATACAAAATTCAATTTAAAAAAGAAGTAGTAATCACTGCAATCTTGAAAGTAATTCTCGAAAAGTGCTGGAATACAAAATATGAACTGAGCAAATTGAAGTAGACAATTTTCGTTTTCAAATTCGTGAATATTTCCGATTCGACTCGATTTAAACCCTTAACTACTTCATTTCTTTGCTTTCTAATAAGATGGTCCCTTCTGTTTTGGAAATGGGGCGTCTTTTCATTCATCTCATAGCGCATATAATAATTATGGATTCTACGTAATTTTTCTGTCAAATTATAATGCTAATTAATGATTAAATTTTAGTTTTAAGACTAAAAATGCGATAATTCGATGCAAGGGTATTCTCCGACTTTTATGATAAGCGGTTAAAAGAATGATAAATGTAATGAGCAAGAAACTCTTTCATTAGCCACACATTTAGTTTTACAATATATATATATATATTCTTGGGGGTTTTTTTACTTGATATACGAGACGCGAGCCTGAATCAACTCTATTATCAGGGACACATTTCATTTCAACAGGTTTGATAATCGCCAGTTCATTAGAGAATTAAAAATTATAATTATTTTTTAAAAAATTATCAGACGCGTGGGTATAAGATAGGAAACATTTTTCATAATCAAAGTACTCGTCCATCGTGGACTCGATGAATTTGAATAATTTTTTACTTTCTTCTAAACGAAGCGTACAAAGAGAAAGCACGGTAAAACTTCGATTAGCCGTAAGGATCAGGGTAGTGACGGATAACAGAAATCTTTCAATACATGTGTAGAGTAACGTTATTTCACTGCTGGCTGGAGACGAAAATGAAAATAGAATCCTTTAGAAATGAGCAATGCATCATATTGCATTTAATTTTACAAAACGATCAATATAAACGTCAATATAAAGTAGTGCAATGTACAGAACGACGGATTATATTTTTTAGACGATAAAGGATAACAGAAACTGACGATTAAACAAGTAGTGGTTAATCAAAGTTTTACTGTACTGTAACAATCTGACCTTGAGGTTTTAATGAATCTCCGCGTTTTAGACCTCATTCAGACCGAAAAGAGCACTCTCAGAATTGCGCCTGTCAGTACATTATAACAATAATTCAACAAAGAAATAAACCAAAGAAATGAAATTTGGCCTGCGGTGCACACACCAAAATTTCAGCTTTCTATCAAAGTTTGGACGAAATCCGTCAGTGGGAAGTCTATGTCTCTGTCAGCGTTCATGTAAATACGATCACTCAAAACTGCAGCAAGTTAGGCAGATGAAATTTGGCTTATAGTATTAATGCTAGAATAACAGATCTGCATCACATATTACACCAAATCAATCAACGGGCTAACTGTCCGTCGATCTGTTTGTTCGTGCGTATGTGAAAAAGATAACTAAACCAGAGCGAGTGGCCTCCCCGAAACTTTCTCGTATACCACTAACACGGGTGTGTGTGGGGGGGGGGGGGGAGAAATACACCGCGTTCCAGAAAACGTGCGGTATTCCCTAAGGTAGGGAAAACGCTTCAGCGTCCACTCCTTTTTTTGCGGCGTAGAATGAGGAAAAAAACCGAATACGCAATTTCGAAGCCTTTTTTTTAACCGATTTAAAGGAAAATTGGAGACAAATCTGCGAATAGGGTTTCAAGACTACATACGAAATTTCATTTATCTAAATCATTTCTTTTAGAAGACATCGTTTTCAGAAGTAAGTGATTATACAGACCGACAGACAGTCAACCCTTTGGCGAATTTTGCCCAAACTTTTATGCTGGTCTACATTCCTGATGATAAAACTGTATGCCAAGCTATTCAAGTTTTGGAATTATAGTGTTCACATGAACGTGGACAGACTTCCAGTACACGGATTTTGGCCAAAATTTGATAGACACCTACAAATTATGTGTCAAGATCACATACCAAATTTCACCCCCGTAGCTCAAATAGTTTTCGAGCTATCGTGTTCACAGACAGATACGCAGACAGACATAATTCCAAAACTGTGTTTTTCGGACTCGGGGAGGTCTAAAACTTGGAGATTCGTCAAAATCTCGAGTTCAAATTTTTTGACGATTACAATACTTTCTCTTTGTATACTTCGCATACGAGAAAATAAAAAACGCGACAAGCTGGAATTTCAGTTTGAGACCTTTACAGCAAACTTGTAGATCTGTGTCTAATTTTGAACTAAATCCATCAAAAGGAAACTGTCTGTTTGCCTGTCCGTGTGAGTGTGAAAACGATCACTTAAAAACTAAATCAGCAAAATAAAAATAAAAAAATTGGGGGTATGACACCTTGACAACAAAATCGTTGATATTTTGGACAAAATCTGTCAATAGAAAGCGATCCAAAATGCATACTAGGTTTTCTTCACTATACTATAAAACAAAAACATATTGATTTATGTCAGAATGTCGACGGGAAAGTCGACAACAAGTAACACTCTATTATTTTTTTTCCTACTTATCTTGATATTTAAGTCACTTTGCCCGACACATGTGCCGGCGGCACCCTCACCAAATTTTCACATCACACCAGCGCGAGGACATTTGATCCTCGATAAATTTAACGTGCACAAGCCCCGGATCCACGACGGATCTCCGCAGGATGGGGGTCTCCAACCCATGGCCCTCCAGTCCTGAAGACGAAACTCTGGCATTAGGCATCTTGCGGCCGCAAACTTACACACCAAAGAAATAAATTATACACTAAATTACATTACAGTAATACCTCGAGTTACTGTAATATAATTTAGTATAACATAATAGGAACTCCTAACTAATAATTCCTAACATCTTAGGAACTCCTAACGAATAGTCCCTAACATCTTAGGAACTCCTACATACGCGAACGCATAGTTATGTGGTTCTTTATTTTCCCCTCCCGCTTCGAATATTTCCCATTTTAGAATATAATACAGAACCAAAGTTCAGTAACAGAAAGGAAATGTGTACGTTCTTTTTTTTAAAAAATGAGTCGGTAACAATTCCAGAAACTGATCAAGTCGCTCATGTATTAGAAGTTTTCAATCTTCAAAAACATATTGTGTCAGAATAGCGGAAAGTAGAAAGCTCTCGCTGTTTTTTCTCTACTTATATTAATATTTAACGACGATATATCGTCGTTCGCAACACTTGCGAAAAGTGCCAACGACGATATATCGTTGCGTATGCGATGGTGCCTTATTAAATTAATATTATATATTAATAATATTCCATTAATATTATAAGTTAATATTCGATTTTTCTGTTTTTCATGTTTTATATTTACGTTATTCATATGATTTTCAACAAATTTTGAAATATATAATTGGCATAAATTTATTCTCCCTTTGTTTCATAATATGCTCCTTTTCGAACTTTGTAAACATCATTATTTTGTTTTTTACGAGCTTTTTCTCAAACCTTAGCAAACGCGTCAAATTGGTCCGGCATTCTTCGCATAGGTACGATACTCTTGGTCGGCACTAAAAGGGTTAAGTCACTGTCCTACAAAAAATGGCTTTCCATTGCATTCAAAAGTCCGGATCGCATCATCCGAACAGTCCATATTATCTATACTCTACTGAACGTAAATCCTTTCGCAAAAGAGCGTCTTATCCAAAGATAAAGCCATAGACGGAAGAGAGAATGAAGGTTTCATTCCCAGCTTGTCAATAAAAGTCGAAGAGAAACAAAAACGCTTCGATTCCGACGACGATTGATGGAGCACAGAATCGATGAAACACGATATTCCCCAGGATGACAGGCGATTCTCAACGCCTGATGAACAATATCGATCCAAGAGTATTGATGAACCATCACCAAGATGGATACTTCTGAACTAAAGCGTCTATAACAGAATAGTTACACTATCAATTCGACTTGCCACTCACTGAACTATCAACTCAGCAGTTGTTCTAGAGGTTATTGCTATCTCGGCGGGAATAGTTAATTGGAATTCTTTATGGAACTATTCGCGCCTTGGTTTAGTACTATGTAAAGAATAAGGCTTTTGTGTTTCGTGAATAAGATCTACAATAGATTTGCAGTTTTACAGGCTCGTATAGACTGTGATAAATATTTGTAAAATCGAAACTTTGAGACTGAAAGCATCTTAAAAATTCCCGTTTGATTTAACAATTTTTACGGTATTTCAATTTGCTCCTATTTTTATATCCATTAACTATATTTGTTTAACATAAAAGAAGTCTTAAATTTATGATTATGATACGTTTGAAAGTATTTGCTCCATAGCATAAATTATAACGTTCTAACATTCGATGTTCAGAAACTCTTCTCATTTTTTCAATAAGAATTGCTGAAATGATTCAGAGGTTTCGAATGAAGATCTTAAAAATGCACAAATCTCTCAAAATAGTCTAATTCTCTTGCATTAGAACAAGTATTTAATTGATAATGTTTACAAGTTATGACTTCTATGCATGATACATCTGTATAGATGATAAACAGTTGAAATCTCAAGTTATTCCTTTTAAAAGGCGGATGAAGAAAGATAAAAATTTAGTTTTGAGGTTTTTTTCCAAGATAGAGGGGCAAAAGATCTGCCTTTCCTTTCTACTGCCCGTAGTTCGTCTAATCTTCTACTCTAGTTTTAAAAAAAGTCATTACACATGTGGTAATACAATCCTTGGCTGAAACTAACAACTAAGTAACCAGAACTTTCTCTTAGATGAGTTCTGCAAAAGGAATGGCATTAATGTTCCGGCAATACGATGGAATGGCAACAGCGGTATAAGTATTCTGGAATCATTTACAAAGTGCTGATCATGTTTCACGATTTTTAATTATATCCACCGTATTCTTCAGGATTGCTCTGCGTGCTTAGACAGGCTCAAACAAAACGGTTACGGCAAAATTTAGCAAGTAGTATACGTTTGCGTTTATTAAGGCTTGGAAGAATCAATTTGGTGCAAGCAACAGCAAAAGGCTAATAAAAACAGTATGAAAAATAAGTTAAGTGGATTTGTACTCAAACTATTAAATAATTCGGAAAAACGCATGATTTCGTGAACTAGAATGCAAATTCATTAATTTTTTGAGTTAACTATATACAGATGCAAATTAATAGAGTGGAGTGCAAATAATTCGAATTAATGAGTACCGGAACATCACAGTAATGTAATTACTCTATTATGGAAATGCGTGGAGAAAGTATCAGCAAAAAAAAAGCCATCAAAACATAGAAAAAAATGTTTGTCTTGCCTATATATGAAAAAAGTTTAAAACAAATTTTCATAGTGTTGCTAGCAATTACACGTTTTGCATTAACATGTTCACGCCGGAGCGTACCACCGGCGAGTCGTACTGATATGTCCCATGAGGCGGCGTGTACCATCGTTGGCTCGCACTTGAATGTTTCATCAGGCGGTGCGTACCACCAACAATTTAGTTCGTTTAGTAACTAGAAAAAATTTCAATATAATGAAAAATGAATATAATGGAAATTTAACGTAAATTAATAGAAAAAGTAGGAATTATTTTAATTCAACTCAATATTATAAACATGACTTATATAATAAATTCGATAATATAAACATAATTCAATATTATACACATAATGTTTATTTATTTCTATGGGATTTTTTAAAAACATTTCAATCAAAGCGCTGGCAAAAACATGACAGCAAAAGTGGTAAAAAAAAAAAGAGAGAGAGAGAGCAGCAACAGTTATCATTGCGATAAAATTTCATTTTTCACTTCAGTTCCACGCCACCCGATAAAGCAAAGCGCTCTTAGAGTAGCCGTCCATGGGAGAGAAATGAATTGCAGCGCCGACGTGAATGTGTTAAGTTGCATCTATGTATTTATATGCATATATTTTAATTCTTATGCAAGAAAAAACTATATTTACATTATTTTGGGTTAAAAAGGGCTAATACAGAAGACTAAATTTAGTATGCTTAGAAAATAAGTTATATTTTATTACTCCCTTCGTCAAACTTTAGATGTCTGATTGGCGTTTTTCCTCCAAATTTAGAAAAGGATACATTCAAATTTAGGAAAACTAGGTTTAGATAGTTGGGCACATATCTTTTAATCGACTGAGAAAAGCTAAGTCCAGTTTCTTCTCGACCGTTCGGCATTTTGTCTGTTTGTAAATTTGCTTGATACACAATCAAGACCAAACGCGTTGTTCGATTTTCTTAGAATATGACATGAATGTCCTTGAGGTCCTTAAAAACGACACATGTGTAAAGACTTTTATTTTGCGACTCCGTTTCAAAATGGTAGCAGTTTCAGTGGTTCCGTATCATGTAATGTTCAGCTTTTTACAACGATTCTAGTCGCACGGAACTCCATTCATTATGCCTCTTTTATGAATGGGAGCATTCCTTTTTCTCTGCGTTTCCCCTGAAAACTGATAGCTCTAAAAAGAAAATTGCGTTAAACTGTTGATGGATTTATGTATTTCGTGCATAATTAAATAAATCAGGGATTGAATTTACACACTGAAAAAAGCTGAGGATGCTGCATATGATTAACACGTATTTCAAAATTCCGAATCCTTCATGGGCGAAAAAAGGCATTCATAAAAACTGGTGCAATTTCCGCTCCTTCCCTAACTTTTCCTCGACGAGAATCAGCGTCGAAAGAATCGTCATTTTCTTAAATTAAGTTCTCTGGAAAGCGGCAGAAAAGATTTCGGCAGTCATCTCATTATGTTAGATAGTTGGCGAGGAAGCCATAAGGACGGCCTGAGTGCAAAAACCAGAGGGATAAAAGTCGTCTGCCCGCCTCGGATAAGACCCATTTATCAATCACTAAGAGTTTTATAAAGCTCTATCCGGTTAGAAGTTGATGGAAATGGTTTGTTCGGCATTAGCGGCCGCACTGGGTGCTCCCGAAGGTCACCGGGCAGTTCAGAAGCTTTATCATCCCCGACAATTATAGATTGGCAGGCAATGTTGGTATTTTATTACAGATGAAGGTTGTATTATGCAGCAGTCGATACATGGCATTGATTTCGGTCCGTTTCAAATAAATGTTTGCTAAAGTTTCGCTGACTGAAATGCCATTGTTTGTTTACAAAACGAAATAAAGTACGAATATATTGGCATTTATAAAAAAATGTATGAACAATACCTTTTTTATGCAGATAATTCCAAGAATACCAACCTGTTCTTCAATATAAACCAGCGGGAATATTCGCCCCCTCGAGGCTTTTGTACGCTTTAATAATATGGCGCGTTTTGTGTTAAGCTTCGTAGTACAGCGAAGAGAATGGAGTATGCATTTGGACCTTTTCTCCTTAGCCGACTGAGTCCAAAAACTGATACAGATTTACAATTTGGATGTCAATACTGCATACCAAATTCCATTAATCTAACTTCGTTTTTGAATTATGTTAACATACCGATGAATACACAGACCGACGGTCAATCCTCCGATGGATTTGATCCAAAGTTTGATACACATCTAGAAGTTGGGTTATAAAACTATATGCGAAAGTTCATCCATCCAACTCGTTGCGTTCTTGAGGTGCATTGAATCTGTCTGTCCGTTGTGCTCATGTGCACACGAGAGACAGACATCTCACAGTCGGATTTCGTGTGAAATTTGACAGAAAACTACAATTTAGGTGTAAAGCCGACATACTAAATTTCATTCTTCTTGCTAGTAGCATTTTTGAGTTATCGTGTTCACAGGCCCGCAAACAGACATAATTCCAAAATTGTGTTTTTCGGACACGGGCAGGTATAAAACGAGGAGATTCGTCACAATACAAGAGGTCGGTTTTGTTGAGGATTAAAATACTTTCTCCTATATACTTTTTATGCTAGAAAGTAAAAGTAACGAAAGAAACATCCCATCAAAAAAATTGTTCCCCGACATATTCCAGTCATATGTGTAAAAAAACCGAACAAAATACCTTAGCATTCGTTCTTATTGTAAATGCACGCTTTTCAAACACATTTTGCCAATTTTCATGAACATTTCAGGCTTTTGATTCATCACATTAAGGAAAACAAAGGAATTCTTACCTGAAAAAGAAAAAAATATATATTCATTAAAATAAAGAAAAATGAACGGAAAAGCACATAAATCAGGAAGTTGGTTTCAGTCTTATAGATCTATCATAAAAATGAAAATCATACAATTGCACTATTTCAACAATCAACAGAATCAGACAGCTGCGCAAAATTATATATCATTTATATGTGACTAGCAGTACGCGCTCGGCGTTGCCCGTGCCATCATGAATTCAATAAAATAAAAGATAATAAAAAAACGCCCACAATGAACATGAAAAAGTTTTGAAAAAAATAGATATACATTATGGATTTTTAGGAAAACAGTACCGAGTACGTTAATCTAAAACAATATTAAAAAATTGCAACGTCAAAATCATTATTAGAAAGCAAGCGAAATATGCGAGACAAAAAAACATGTTATGACACTGCCGAAAATAATTATTGAGCCATTCAGTTAAAGGTTATGACATCCCCTGCGTTCTTCCCTGCGAGCCAATGAAATTGCAACGATGCATTTTGGGAACGGAGAATGTCGCTCCGGTGAGTGTCTTGCTGAGAAGTTCGCTAGCAAAAAAAAAAAAAAAATGTTTTTACTGATCAGGGAAAAATTAATTTTTAAAAAAACGTAAAAAGGTATTTTAACGGTTCTTGTTTTAAATCCATTAAAAAATGAAATTGATAGCGTTATTAAAACGTCGGATGCAAGAATTTTAAAAAATCCAAATGAAAAATTAACATAAGAGATTTTTCAAAAATTTCTCAAAATTCAGTAAATTACGTTAGAAATTCAAAACCAACTTCAATAGAAAGAAAATTGTTTGTCCTTTCCGATGGTGTACCCATTTTTCTTCCTGCGATTATCAAAACCGATTTTATTGAGAAATAATCGTAAAAAACTACCCAAAACAACACAAAATATTAAATAAAAAATGTTCTACATCAAATTTTAAAATTTCGGCTTCGAAGTGCATTGAGTCATCATTAAGACTACCTGTCTGCTAAATTACAAGGCTGTAAGTGCGACATATTCGTCCTGACATTGCACGCAAGCACAAAAACATGGCCTTTTATAAGTATAGAAGTACGGAGTGAACACTTAAAAAACGTTTTTCGACTGATTATTATTATTTCCAAAAACGTTTCTCAGGCCTGGAATCTATCTGTATCTCTGCTGTACTTGCCAATGGATTAGGACTCACTCAGATATGCTCCTATTCTCTTTAAATTTAATTATTATATGTTTTATTGCTCTAGTGTTGATTGTAAGCAATCGATAAATACCTTTTTAGACATTCGAAACGTTAGTGACAAAATATTCAGCAAGTATTCAGTTGAGCAGTTCATTTAGGACTTTGAATATCAAATTAGATCCAATTATATGCATTATTTACGACTTTTAAAAAAAGGAAGCGGATTGTAATTCTCCACTATTCGCATGAAATGATAAAGGCATGAGCTGCGTTTTTCTATAAATCTTTAAATTATTAAAACCGCTTTCGAAATCTGAGACTGAAAATAATAAATATCAAATGTGCAACGCATTATATTCATTGTTAGATTTAATAGCATCTCAAAATTTTAAAATTCAGAGCTTCATAAACTATTTACGACAAATTCTTCATTTCTGAACTAGGCAACAAAATAGAATGACAAAATGGGAAATAAAGACACATTTTCTTTTTGAATTAATAATATATCGTCGTCGTACAAGCAAAAGTCACAAAGTATAAAACTATATTTTTGATATAGAGTCGACTTAAACATAATTAATTAGGAAATATGGATTCTTCCTTCCTTGGTTTTTTCAATCGTATGTCGTCAATTTTGTTGCGTTTTAATGTCTATTATCGTTTTGTTTTTCTTTCAATTGTTTTAATATCTTTGTCATCGCAATTTTTCCTGGATCCAGCAGCGTTAGCGCGCGCCAGATACATTGCTTTTCATTATTGTTCTTTTATCTCTTTTAGCTATTATTTTCTATACTTACTTCAGCTTAATTAAGAAATGTCATGAAAAATAGTAGAAATTATTTTGCAGCTTTCTAACTCATACGCTTGTTTACTGATATTTCAATAACTGGTTAATAATATTAATAATACAAAATAATTAATTGGAAATTATAATCGATTGCAAAAGCCCACCACAAAGTTTTTTTTTGTGCGTGCGTGCGTGTGTGTGACTTTTACTTGAAAGACAACGATATGAAGTTAATTTTACTCGTACTCAAATAATTATATTATTTTTAATTTTTCATACGTTAGTTAATAAATGTGTGCACCAGTGTGTGTTGGAAGAAAAGAACGCAGTACACAGATGAATGTATTCTTAAAATCTTCTCTTTAAATTTTGACACCCATGCTTTTAATAACTCAAGAAACTTAATAAACGTTTTCTCCTGGCAATCGTCATTCTCCCGATAGTCAAAACAAAATAATAACGCATTAAAAAAAAAAGGTTTTTCAATAAGTTAACAGAGAATAAGATGTTGGATGACATTCGTAGTTACGTTTTCCACATGAATGTAATGTCACACGAGTTGACTCCATTACCGCAAGAATAAAAAAGAAATGGCTTTGGGAACATAGAGAAAACTAGCCATCCCAATGTGGTAATAAAATAAAACTATCGAGAGACTTCTCCAAAAGGGCTATTTTAAGGTAAATAGATATCTTAAAACTCTTAATAATTAAATTATATAATCACGAAGGATAATCTTCACTTTCTTTAATTCATATACAAACAGAAATAGAGAAAGACAAAATATAAAAAACATAACACGAGTCCTTCGCTACACTATAAAAGTGAAACAAATAAAAAGCGTCCTCTGGCTGTTTTTTTTTTAACGAAGCACGTAACAGAACGCAAGCAATACTTTTTCTCGCTACAATTAGGCAGTCAACGAATTAATATTCCGACATCATACGCACGGTTCATAGGAAGCAAAGAGCAAAAGATACTAAAAAGAACGAAAAAAATAACTATAAATAAATAAAAATCTTCTGTAAAACGAAGAAAACGCGACATATCCACCAAAACAAAGAGAAAGAGGAGGGGGCATTTGCATAACACAGGTGGTTGTTCCAGAATTCGAAATGAGGGTGCGCGACGCAACACGATTAGGCATTCCGAGGGGAGAAGCCCCAACCAGATTACCTCCTTCCCTTGACACTTGGTGCTTCGACAACCCCTTTTTTGTCATCCACCCCTGCAGCAAGCGGTTCTTGTGAGGAGAATCGTTCATGAGTCTGAAGTACCTGTTTGCTCTGTCGGCTAGGATTCAGAGCTGGAAGTGGTAAATGTAGCAGAAATGGTTAAAGAAGTTGCTAAATGTGCGAGTGTGAAGCAGGGGAATACTGATGAAGCAGGGACACGTGAGTGGATCCATTTCATGAAGCAAGTGACCCCGGCAGGTCTGACACTCGGGAATACTTGAAGGTTAGAGGAATGGGATCGTTCATTGCAAAAGAACTTCCTTATAAAGACATTTCAATAATATGACCAGATGGTTAGCAGAGCAGAAGCATTTTCAAAAGTAGATGCAGAAATTGCACTAATTAATTAGCAAACTGACAAAAGGCGGGTGACAAAACGAATTTCTCGCATGTTTAGACATTATGGCGGCTTGGGCGTTTAGCTTCGTTGTAAAATGAAGATAATAGCTTATGAATTTTGGAATCTTCCCTTTGAGCGATTGCGTCCAAAATTTGATTCAGATCTTCAATTTTGGCGAGAAGACTACATATCGAAAATCATTTATGTAGCTGGTAGCACTTCCGAGTTTGAAAGTCAACCCTTTCGCGGATTTACTCCAAAAATTGGCATAACGGCTAACGCTGTCCGCTGACATAACGTCCTTTTTCCTCCGTAAGATGCGCAAGGGATTCCAAAATTAAATTCGCGTGACATATAAGCAGAATTGACTCCATTACCGCCTGTCGTTTTCTTAAATGTTCTTTTAGTCTTTCTTATAAAAAATAAACTGGCTCAGAATCATGCGATAAATGGTTGCCCATGTCATATTTTTAAAACCATTTCTAAATTGGAATAATAATAAGAAGGATAGCAAATAACAGGTATACGATAGCAGTAATAGAAGAAAAGCGATTATTTCATTCAATACCTTCCTCGCATAAACAGTACGATTACTTTCAAACAACGGTTTATGTTATAAACCAGTAAGATTAAACAGGGCGGGGTTATGCATTTCTTGTGTCCATGAATACAATCTACAACGCTGAAAACGAGAACCAATGTAAAAAGCAAATCATCTATCACGATAGGAATAGGCAACATAATAGATGCCTGCTCGTATTTTAAAAAAATATCCATTCATCAAGCCAAGGAGAAACCTACTTGGATTAGTGGTGGCGGCGCGTTGTGCGTGAGTTGGGGTATTTCATTCAATTGTTACATCTGGACAGTCGAGTATGCACTCGAAGGAAGTGGTGCAATTTCTAGTATAATGCATAATAAACATTTACAGTTGCAACTCGTTAATTGAATATTTCAGAGTTATTTCAATACTTGAAATTTCTCAACTCTTCTAGCCACTTAATTGTTCAATTGTCTGAATCGGATAGGTTTCTTCAGAGGCACATTTAAGGTCAGAATAATAAATAGGTTTGTACGAAAATAAGAACATTGTGTACTGTAAATCGTTGTCATAATCTAACGGTTTATATACGATGATTTTTTTTCAGCGATCAAACTTAAACACTTACACAAGAGCCCGTGTTCCGATTTGGTAGGAACACGGGGTCTCATGCTCACACCAGATGTTACATTCGGAAATTCCTTCACTGATCGCGAAAAATTAAATTCCCCCCCCCCCTCTGAAAAATTGAGACAGGTGGTGTTGCTTGTTAATCGACGAAATTCAGTTCTTTTTTATTCAAATGCAATCAATACTCTTACAACACGACACTCTGATAACACAGTTTCCATATAATAAGAAGCAAGAATAGCAATATTACTCCAACAACACTCCATTAAAAATTCTGCGGCTTTCATTTAACACTGCGTAAAAATAGCGACAGCCCGCATGAAACACTCCATTCTAACACTACGGCTTTCATATGACACGATATAATAGTAGAGACAGCCTTCCTATAGACCAGTTTGGACACAAATGAAACGAATTTACTGTGTGAGATTTCTAAGCCCGCGATGACAGATAGTGACAGAATCTTGGCTTAGGAATCAGAAAGACATGGCCCGATTCCACCCAAGATCAGGCCTGTCTGCAAGTTAAATCCGTCGGTGTCAAATGCCCTCCAACCGGTGTAGTGTGGAATTTTGGAGATGGGATTGCTGGTTCGGGTGAAGTCCTTATCATCTGGCAACCAGGGCCGTCTTAACAAATTTCAACGCGCTGGGCTGGAGCAATTGTCGCTCCATAAGAACAATAACTAGAAATTTGAGCGCCTATGGTCCGAAGAAAACACCTACTTAATAAAATAACTGAGGAGAAAAAAAAGCTTTTTCAATATAGGATATTTTGCAAGCCAGCTTCCGTAATGTAGGTTACTTATATTACACGCATAATTCAAGATTTTTTTCTCTGGTCGACTCTCAATGAATATTTTTTGAAATGATATAAATCTTTATGTAACAATAAAGAATCGATGAATGTCTATTTACAAGATAAAATCATATATTTACTTTTAACATGCTTAAAATTATCAGTAAATATTTTTTTAGTACTAAATTAAAATAAAATCAGTATAGTAAAATTTTAGGCGTCTTATGGGCTACAACCCAATTAGCCAATCGGATAAGACGGTCCTTGCTGACAACGGTTCAAAAAAACGAGACCCGTACCAAAATAATCTACGGATGGCTTCAGAATGGGATGCTAACTAAACTTTGCAGTAACGTTTTATACAGCTATGTAACTTTTTATACATTTGTGAAATAATGAAAAGCTATTTGCATCAAATTAATTTAATTCCCGTAGATTTCCACTCTCGAAGCGCCAGAAATATTTCAAGAGAAAAAAAAATCGCCAAACTTTCAAAACAGTTTCGAAATGAAATCTTATCAGCTGTTATATCGAAAGGAACGATAAATTTGCTTTTAAAACGAAAATTTTAATTGTTCATTAAACCTCGCACACAATAAAAAATCTGTTCCATTAGCAAAAACAAAACACAAAACAAAAATATATTATGAAACTCTAATTAGAAAAAAAATGTTGACTTCAACTCCATAATAAATGGAATTCCGATAAATATTAATTACCTCGGCTAAGGGACGAGAAAAAAATGAACTAAAGTAGATTCTCACTAAAACCAAATTAAGTCCTCGATGCTGAAACAAGCAAACAGTGTCGTTGACTATGTGGAAATAAAAGACCGGAAACTGACGAACAATGCTATTAAAGTTGCGCCACTTCCTTCCTTGGCGTTCAATTAACAGGAAGCCAAGACAAAAGAACCTCGGCCATTAACGCAACATTATTTTTCATCTTAAAAAAGGCACATTACTCATCCGCAACATCGGCTACTTTCTCACGAGACACCTTTTCTTTTACTTAAAAGTAAAAAAAAAAAATGTTTCCGCAAATTGATTAATTTAATGGAGGTGCTTTCTTTGGTTTTTGAAACGGTTGGAGAAGTGGATTTGAATTAGAGAATTTAATTTCTCCCATTTATTTCAAACAGTCTTTATTCCATGCGAAAATAACTGGATTTTATTAAATGCAGTTCCCAATAAAATATTTAGCTTTTTTTTAATTTGTCAAAAGGCCATAAAATCTATAAATCCCACAAAATTCATGACATGAAAACGGAGCATATTTACGAAGAGTGGAAAGTGCCTCTAAGAGTTCATTCACGTTTCTGAAAATTTCATAGATTTGATTACTTGAAGGTTATTTAGTGACGAACCTCGTACTTTTGAAGGGGCCCTTAAACGCTTTCAAGTCTAAAGATGTGTTTTTATACCGCCGTTTCATTTATGCCATCTGCTCGATGGCATGTTTGTTGTACTATCTATTCTTCTATGCTGGTTCTGTTATCTATTCTCTAGTTTATATTCCCCTGGAAGCAAAATAAAGGTGATGTGTCTGTTTAACGGCCACATCGCCGATGGCGGAAAGTACCTCTTTGTGAGAGCTCCATGCATGGAATGCTTGTAACGACGCCCGTGCTATTGTCTGCGGCGGCTCAGTCATTCTGTTTCTTCGCATGCTTCGCCTGTGCGAGGGTCCTCTGCTATGGTACCGCTTATTCCAAACAAGGACATAGCAATTCACAGTTCTAAGCTGGAAGAGTTAAACGGTTTTCGCGTAACTTAAAAATCGAGACATTAATCGAGACAAATCAAAAAACAATCCTCTCTTATTACAAAAAATGCGTATAAGTCCTTTGCGCCAGATTTCTTATGCCCCCGAATACAGCAAATCGCAGAATCCACAAAAGGTTTCACTGAACAATATGTAACGAAGTGGTACTATACAACAGAATAAACTAAAAGGGTTCCGAAAGTTAAAATTAGCAAGCGGGTTAAGCTGATCCTTTATCCAATAAACAAAAGTGATGAATAGACGTAACTACGCGTGCCATCTAATATCTAGTTGTACGTTGTCTTACATTCCATTACTACAGATAGCAAAGACTTAACCATTTCAAGTTCACTAGATATTTCGTTCTGAAAATTATAAAATTTATTTCAAAAACGAGTATTAGACATGCAGCTGGTCATAAATATGTAAAGAAAAATAATTTAGCATTTCTTATTTTCAAGGAATTTGTGGTTTCACAGTGAAACCAAAGAACGGTAACGGGCTATTTTTCCTCCGGATAAGTTATCATCGAAATGCAATTTAAATTATGTACTTAATTTATAAGTATACGTAAGTATTCAGGATATTCAACTTTCGTAAAATTCAATATTGCTTTCGAAGATTCAATTTTAAAAAAATATCAATTTGTGCAAGAAACCTCATCATTTTGTTTATCTTAGAGATCAAAAGCAATTCAAGCTCTTGAAATGCTGATATCTTTGTGAATATTAATTGTTATTGAACTCGAATTTTTATGTAAGTTGGCCTATATATCTGGCTCTTAAGTTATGAAAGAAACTTCACGCTATGTTTCGCCCATGCGCAGTAAAACAATGCTCAATGTGTGGTTTCACTGCGAAACCAATGCACGTGAAAGGGTTAATGACCTGAAACACGTCAAATGCGAAGCGCCGATTTAATTTTGAAATCCATTACACATCTTGCAGGAGGAAACGTGCGCAAGAAAACGTGCAGTTATATGCGCGATGGCAATCGCTGTTACGTTTGTCAAATGAATCAATTCCATTCATTCAGCACAAAAGCGGCATGCTACAAAAAAAACCTGCGGGAGTGGTCTCCCCTAAACTTTCTTGTATACTCCTAACAAATATAGAGGAAAAAACTAAGCTAAAAGGCAATAAAACGAACAAGAACCCCTAACGCAGGGGGAGGAAAAAAATAAGCGAAACGTCATACCACGATTTCCGAAGGCCGTACAACGAGGAAGTGGAATTAGAAGTCGGCGTGATTACCAATAGTGCTGGGTGTAAGATAAAGAAAACGAAATTTGCAATTTGAACGCCTTTTTTTTCAACCGATTGACACAAAAATTGGACACAAATCTACCATTAAGGTAAGAAGGTCACTTACCAAATTTCATTTATCGAAGTAATTTTTTTAAAGAAGTTATTGCGTTCAAAAGTATGCGATTATACAGACAGACAGTCAACCCTTTGATGGATTTGGTCCTGATAAAAATGTGTGCCAAATTTCATCCACGTAGGAATTGAAGTTTGTGAGTTCGTTCGCCATGTACACGGACACACAGACAGACTTCCCGTGGACGGATATTGTCCAAAATTTGATAGAAATCTACGAATTATGTGTAAAGACCACATGCCAAATTCCATTCACGTAGCATTAATAGTTTTTGAGTTATCGTCTTCACAGACAGACATAATTCCAAAATTGTGTTTTTCGGACTCAGGGAGGTCTAAAACGTGGGGATTCGTCAAAATCTCGAGTTCGAATTTTTTGACGATTACAATACTTTCTCTTTGTATTACTTCATATACGAGAAAATAAAAATAGTGCACGGGTTCAAGCTTAATCCCTGTTTTATCCAGACTGTGATATGAATAATTCGTTTTATTTATTCCTTTACAATGCAGTAAAAATGCATTATTCAGTTACAAGACAGGCTGTTTCTTCTTTTTAATGTATTCAAGTTTCGTCAGGGTTTTAGAAAATTAGAAATTTAGCTGTAATAAAAAACTAATAGAACTAAGTAGATTAGTGACGCATATGGATTTTTTTTTTGCAAAGCATGAAAAGAAAGGAGCCCAGTTCCCTTTCAGTTACGAAAAAAGGAAGAAAATACAACTTTCATTTAAAAAATAACAATGTGCAATTCTGCTGAAAATGATCCAAGGTAAACTGATCCGGAAGTGTGAATGATAGATCAAATGACTACGCAATCGAACAAGTTTTCATTTATTTGTTTATTGTTAGGCGTATCGTTATTCTTAAAACAAAATAAAAAGGATAATACCAAGACAAGTTCATTCGAAGGAAAGCAAGGTGTCAAATTATATTCTCCTTTAGTTGCGAATGTCCTACCTACGAGAAGGTGAATGTTTACACATTAATTTCAGCATTTAAATCAGTCATTAAAATACTTAGATAGTAGGCAATTTTTCCCCTTGACCGACTTCGATCAGTCCAGTATTCGAAAGTGAATTCATCTCTGAAATGGGTGTGTACATATTTGGCATCAATGTAAGTAAAAATAAAAACGTGTGTCAATGAAGTTATCAGGATAATGTTATCTCATCCGAATAATTAAGAAATAACAAAATCACACGCAAAATGACATCAGTTCTACCGTTTATGTTAATAATCCGGCTATGTTGCTATAATAACCTGTTCTCCATCCTAAACTTGTTGTAGAGAATCTCATAAATCAGTAATAAAAGAATTTCCCTACATTCCGCAGCGTGTTTCTTCTAGAAGCGAGCTCTAATTTTCCCACTAGCTCCCGGTTTTAAAAATCTCTAATTTATGAACTCGGTTGGTTTTATTAATTAAGCGATAGGCCGACAAGCCTCACTGCGCTTGTCCTACTGACGATCATAACTGTTGTATGTCAAAAAATTTATCTTACTTAATCCATATCCATACCCCTGAAGGAATCTTTTCTCTTTCTTGAAAAAGAAAAGTATCCATCGGAGGATTGACCCTGAGACAGAAACAAGCTGTTATGCACTTTGCCGACTGAACCATTGGCAGGCATTTTGTTTTAAATCAAAAGAGTTAGACCTAAACACCGATAGTCTACGTACGTCTCTCTACGTGCGTCAGCACGACAGCCTGTACTGAGTGTGCACAGTGGAATCAGTTTTTAATTAATAAAAAATTAACTATTTAATTAATCGTTACGAAACCTTTACCAAAACCTAATATTTCAAAGTATTTGTGAGCTAAATTTGAAGGAAATCGATTCAGAAGTTTGGATTTGTATAGCTTACAAACTATTGATACTTTTGTACGCTATAGAAATCCAATCCTTCTATTTATATATATTCTATTTCACTTCTTCTCTTCCCATCCCCCCACCCACTGTAATTTCATATTTTAGACCTCCGACACATAAAATTAAAAACAGTTTTAAAAAGCAAACGTTATTGCAAATGCATAGAACACCACAAATTTATTTCATTTCGATTTCAAAAAGATGCACCATATCAAAATAATAAAATTATTGCTGAAATGCAAAAAATAATAACGTATAGGTACTCAAAACAATCGCTCTTTCTTATTTATCAAACACCGATAAATGAAAAAAATAATAATAACAATATTACAAGATGGTTTCTGTAAATAGCTTCCGATACCTGGTGTAGCGTTTGCTTTGCAATCTCGGATTTGAATTGAAATCGCTACCAAAATTATTATTGTTCACAAAGAAGATGCTTTAGAATACGATACGCATACCACTTAATGCTGAAAAGTGTATTACATTTAAAAAATATTGATAGATAAATATGTAACCCGAAAGTTACATGGGACCACGAAGAAATAAAATTTTATTCCAGTTCGGGGCTTTTTCACCCACTTCTGCAACTGAGACTGCGTAACAATTCAAAATTTTACCATCTCCCACGACATATAAACATTAAGGCCAAAAGTCCAATTCAGTGCACAGAATGCTTCGCAAACTTTCAAGATTGCAAAATTTTTTACACCGCAAATGCTGAATTTATACTTTAAAGTTCAGTTACAACATTACAAAAAAAGGGGCCAAATTAGCTATTATCACAAGTGTGCGTCATAGCACACGTGACTGAAATACAACATGTAAGAAAGAGTTGATGAGAAATTCCGCACCACGTTCATTCTGAAATTGAGTTTTGAATACGAATGCGTCAGATTGTTACAGTTAGAGTAACCCATGATGTAAAAGATTAATTTTCGAGCATGTCGGGCTGTGTCAAAATGTCACTATATTTTGAAATTTCAACAATTCTAAATTATTATCAAATATTTTTATTGAAACAAAATTATACATAGGTATAAAAATATTAACATTATGAAAAAGGATATTTAAAAAAAATATTTTGAAGTACGACTGGCGTCTAACAATGTTGCAACAAAATGGGTTCAGGTGAGAATTAACTATTTTCCACCTACTTTTAGGTGCGTCAAAAGTTAACTGATGGAGGGAAATGTTTTTTTCAAAAATATAAAAGACATTTTTAAAAAATGCACGAATAAAGAGGAACCAACTGTTAAATTTTTAGTTTAGTTACGAAAGGGAATAGAGACATACGTTTCGGTCATTGAGTCGTAAAATTCATCTGCCTACTTTCAAAAAACACAATTTCAATGAAAAAGCTATCGAAACTCTACAATTAGCAGAACTTCCGCCATATCTATTTCAGACTAATAAAACAAGCAACGGACTACATTTAAAAAATCTTATGAATAATGCTCATCATCATACTGCTTTATTAATTAATGAACATCAGCTTTTAAATGATAGAAACATTCATAAATTTTGCTGACAACTAGTCGATTCCGTTTTACCAATTCATATCCATAATTTCTATCTTGTGACATGAAAAGAAATTGGTGAATTCCATTTTATTACTCACTCATGTCCTCACTAAGAGAACTTTTTTAGTTCAAATTTTTAAAAACATGCATCAAAAATTTCGCACTAACTTTATCACCATTTCACCTAGATCATCATTATAACAACATAAATCAAGAATATCTGAATGCCTGTATTTTAAGTCAGTTATTTGAAGAATTTAAAGGTGTATCTGCATCTTACAACAAAGCATAACTTCTGCAAAAACCATTACTCATTCATAACGGTTTTATTTGAAAGCAGTTGCGACGATGTTAAGTAATATGCACACTAATAAGCGGACAAACTTATCATCACGTATTTTCCTTCTTTTTAGGGCCTTTCATTGTTCTCGAATTAGCAAAACGCAACTCAAGGTTTATTCAAGGCCAAACAAAACTCCGCACAATGCAAACGAGCAATTAGGTGTAATTAAAAGGAAAGTAGAAAAAAATAATATCATAAATAATCAGGAGCACAGAAATTTCAGATGGTATCGAAATACGAACAATGCAAGTGCAACTCCATGATCATTAATGGACAAAAGAAATCCAACACTTGATGAAACAATTGCAAGACATGTTTACAAAGTGAAGCAAGATCTTTTAGAAAGTAAAGGACACAACAATTTATCAAAATACGAACTACACACGTATAGGACACAACAATTACAGCAGTAGCAAGTAAAGGACACAACAATTTATCGAAACACAAACAATACAAGTGGACAAAAGAAATCCGGCACTTGATGAAACAATTGCAAGACACGTTCACAAAGAGAAACAATATCTTTTAGCAAGCAAAGGACACAACAATTTATATCAAAATAACCCAAAAAAGATAACTTGACAAGAAAAGTACGGCCACTATCTTTATAGCGATTTCAACTCATCAGTCTTTACTTGATTAAAATTCATCCCGTCTGAAAACGTGTTAAGAAATACCGAGACTTTTAGGGAGGAGCGGCATAAAATGTCTTCAATACGTGCACTCGTGCGAAGGGTCCAGTTTCTTTGTAGAGAAATAACTTTACGTGACTTAACTAATATTCAAGCCTTGTTTTCCTTGCTCCAATTTCCGTTGCGCCAGACTTTGCAGTAAAGAAATGGAAGACCACTGTTATACGTAGCCGGCTTTTATTAGCAACAAGAACAGAGGAGACGTGGTAATGACGCGTTTTCGTTTTCATTAAACAAAAAGTTGGTTTTTGCTTAGTGAAAAAGAAAAAGTGTAGCTTCATGCAAAGTGCAGCTTTTTGGGGGCTAAGTTGCAACATGACATTTAATGTTGCATTCCCAGCATTAACTACAAAATGCAAAAGTATCTTTAAATTATAGACCTTTCGACACTTAACCTACTTCAAAAAGGTAGGTTCTTCTAATAAAGTAATCAAAGAAACTGAAAATACTGTGAAACCTGGCAAAAAAAGATATTTCTTAGTCATGATAAAATTTCCTTCCCGCGTCATTATTCTTTTATTTTAAAGGGTTTAAATTAATGTACTATTACTTAAATAAATAATGATTGCCTATCGCAGAAAACAGACAGCCAAAAACTATTTACAGAAAAGTCTAAACACGCAAGGTACAAGAATTAAAATAACGGTTAACATCGTTGCAACATTAACGATATAGCATTATTATAGCAACAACTAGACCCAAACAAACACAGCACAATGGCTGATGTCTTCGAAGATGACAGTCATCATTTGCTAAATTGTGGGAAGTTTTTTATTGTTATATCACTGCGAGGCTTATAAAGATTAAACTTATAAGAGAAGTAAATATGTAAGAATAAATTAATTCTGCAGATATTAAAAAAATTTAACATTTTGGCTTACACATGTGCCGTCAGATATATTTTTAGAAAAATTTAGTGTGTGGCAAAAATGTATATATTATTTGAATAACTATTACATAAACAATTGAAATAAAATACACCCAAGTTTCCTAACTCAAGTTAATTAATGTATTAATTACCACCGGAAATAATGAATTGATTAATTTGTTATGCATTGCATAATAATTTATGCGCTCATAAAAATGTTCTTCCCGTTTGAAAGAACGATGGAACAATACAAAATCAGTGCCGAGTACAAAAAACCAGCGCCAGAAATTTACGTAAAACCACAACCACTTTGGGCACTTGAAAAAAAACTCTCTGGCAACTGTTTTGTTTGTATGACTAGATTGATCCAGTGATGTCCTCTATCGAACATAAAATGTTAGAAAACACGTGTGCAGAAACTTTCAGTTTCCCTCCGCAGACTTAACATAGAAACCTGACCATAGAAAACCTGTCATAGCCTGGCCTGACAGTTCACTCTATGAATGGAATACAAATTGTTTAATTTTATGGCCTGGTGAAGGTTTAAGGAATCCAACGACACCAAAATCACCCACTAGAAGCCACGCAAAGGAGTCAAAGAGTGGTCAGGGTGTGCAGTGAGAAATTTCGGCAAAATTTAAGCCCTTTTAAGCATCTTAGCCAAAAAAATTAAACACCTTTGAACATGCATGCATACGTAGACCCACAACCATAGGATGATTTCCGTTTCATAATAATGCATAGTTTTTATTGAAAAATTTATAAAATATATTTTTTTATAAATTTTAAATATGTATTTTTTAATTTTATTTTTTATTTCTTTATTTGCACAACGTCATCTATTGTAAAATAAAGGATGTTTTTTTTTATTTGACAAAAAATAAAAATGATAATGCAAATTGTCATTACCAAAAATTAACTCAACTTTTATAAGATTAACAATAAAGATTTGTGACCTTCTTTCAACATTTTTAAAAATTAACAAATTACCAGTTAATTTGTCCCTTTGGGATAACCACTCCAGTATTTCAATTTAAGGCGGTGCCCATTGTTGATTGGTTTGGTTTGTTTGAGGGTTTATGGCGCAAGGGCCAGTATTTGGCCATGCTGCGCCAAAAAAGTGCCCATTGTTGAAGAAAGAGGGAGACGGGGTAAAGGCCATTAATAGTCCAGTCAACGAAGGGTTTGAAAAAAAACATTAAACCAAATAGTTCTGAAAATTGGTACACACGTTCGTGAGGGGCTCCTGATGAACAAACTAAAACTCCCTGGTCCTGAGGGGAAAGCTCGTGCCGTCATTTTGGATTTCCACCCCCCCCCCCCGTCTTTTTTAGTTTTCTTGAATACCTCAAAAACTATTCGATTTTCAAAATGCAATTGATTTAACAAATCAAGGAACATAAAATTCCCTACAAATACGTACTTTTATTTTTCTTCTAACTTTACTAGTTGCCCAAGTAATGGGGTCCCAAAGTTTGCCGCCAACTTAAATTTTTACCCCTTTTTTTAGTTTTTCTTAAATATCTCAGAAATTATTAAAACTAGAAGAAAAATAAAAGCATGTATTTGTAGTGAATTTTACGATCATTAACTTGTTGTATTACATGTAATTGAAAATTGAATATTTTTTGAGGTATTCAAAAAAAACTGAAAAAGGGGGATACAATCCAAGATGGCGGCAAACTTTGAGACCCATTCAGAAACTATTAAAGGTAGAAGAAGAATAAATGCATGTATTTATAGGGAATTTCACACTCTTTAATTTGTTAAATCAAATGTAATTTGAAAACTGAATAGTTTTCGAGATATTCAAGAAAAACTAAGAAAAAGGAAGGAAGAAATCCATGATGGCGGCGCGAGTTCTCCCCAGGACCAGGGACTTTTTTAGTATATTCAACAGAAGCCTCTCGCAAACATGTGTACCAATTTTCAAAACTATACGATTTAATGTTTTTTTAAACCCTTCGTTGACTGGACTATCAGCTAAGATTTTTCACAAATTCATCCACTTTGAGACCAATTATCTCAAAAACCATTGAAGCTAGAAGAAAAATAAAAGCATGCATTTATAGGGAATTGTACGTTCTTTAATTTATTTAATCAAATGCGATTTGAAAATTGAATAGTTTTCGAGATATTCAAGGGAAAAAAAGGATGAAATCCAAGATGGCGGCAAACATAGAGACCCATTATCTCGGAAACTATTAAAGCTAGAATAAATATAAAAGCATGTATTTTTAGGGAATTTTACTCTTTTTAATTCGTTAAATCAATTGTAATTTGAAAAACTGAGTAGTTTTCGAGATAATCAAGAAAAACTAAAAAAAGGGGGATGAATTCCAAGATGACGGTGCGAGCTCTCCACTTAGGACCAGAGACTTTCAGTATGTTCATCAGGAGTCCCTCATGACCATATGTACCAATTTTAAAAATCTATATGATTTATGTTTTTCCCCCACAATTTTGAGCCTGCGTTAGCTGGACTATAAGCGTAATCTTAACATGTGTTGACACCCCTGGATCCCACCCCGAATTCCCTGTTACGTCAGTTTTCTTCCTCGATACGTCCAGTATTCTTTTCTTGATACATCCGATAATCAAAGTTTTATGACTGTGCTTTCAATTTATCATATTCAACGTCTGGGGAAACAAAACAAAAGGTTTTCTTTGCACTTCTCGAGAAATTAAGTACTTCAAAGATTTTTTTTAAAAAATTAAGCACTTTTAAGGTGCTTAAAAATGGTTTTCAAATTTAAGCACTTTTCATGACACTACGCACACTGGTAGTGGAAGAGAAAGCTTGTAGGCTTTTATAACAGATTTCAATTTCAAATTCAAATCTAAAAACTAATGTGTAAAAATCATTTTTAAATTAAAAGTTATGTTCCATAAATAAATAAAGACACATTCATGACTTCGAGATTCCATGAAATTTCGGCGCAGAGTCACTTTAGCTATTTTACTTCATATATTTTCATTTAAGAATATATTTCTTCTCATATTAATTAAAATCAGGCGAGTAGTCAAAATATAATAGGCATACAACATTCATTCGAGAATATTACAACAGAGCTTTTATTTCACAATGTTTTTTTTTACTGATAACAAAACGATTTAAACCGATCCCTACAAAAATCAATGGGAGAATTCGTAACAGTTATTGTATATTAAAATTATTTATTCCTTATGGTACTTTTATTTGTGTTTAATTTAAAATCTTAACACTTTCATTGCTACGGACGAGATATCTCGTCTTTCAGGAAAGTTATCTGTTCTCTAGAATTTGACTTACATACCAATTTAAATAAGTTAGACAAGTTAATAGATATCTGCAGAATACTTCACTTTTTTTTCTTTTTATGTATTTAAACTACCAAGAATGAGGACAGTTAAAATTTTCTTTTCTAGAGCTTGCATCTAATTTGTATACCACAGCGAATGTGTTAAACTTGTTTGAAACAAGTTTAAGCTGCTGGATTGTTGTCATAAGAAGCACTTGCAACAAATAATGTCGACATAAATCAGCTGGTTTAACCTGGTTACACTTAAGACTGAAAGCTTACAACCATTTTCCCTTTATATATTTGTAATAATAATAATAGGAGAGCTATCATCAATAAAATAACCACGTGTTAAAATTTTGAAGACATATTTCAGTTTATGTAAATTTCACTCAACATTTACTGCAACCGCCCTCTTTACCCTATACAAAATATATAAAACCCTAACCCAATTCCATACCGGTCATCATCATCAAAAAGACAGTTTTCAAAGACGTGGGGCTTGTCCTTTTTTCAACGTTCCGATTTAATTGGGACACAGCACCCGATTATAAGTAAATTTACGGTAATTGCCTTCAAGAACCGACCCCCACACAGCATCCTCCTAGTAACTACGCGACATAAAATCGGTTTTTCCCATTTTTCGTCCTTCTGTAACAGGAATTTTTTTCCCACTTTTCTTCCGACATCGTTTAATGGAATGTCACTTCCTTCTCTAGCCGACAAGGTTTTCCTTTTCGCCGGAAATTTATCCGGCAACTGATTAGCATCTCGTTATAAAATTGGATTTTTTTCCCTATTAATCTCATTTTAATGACTTTATTCATCCTTTTTTTTCCTAAACGCCCCTTTCTGGTCCTATTGCCACCAGGATAGGACATTCGTGTAAGGGTTACAAAAACCAAGAATGTTACAAACACCAGTGGGGGAAAGTTTTAATTACAAAACCAGTTAATTCTGTACTATTCCTTATAACAACAGTTTCGGAAGGGTGTGAAATACACACATAGCAATTTAAAGTGAGTGGGGGGAGGGCGTAGAAGCAGTAGAAAACAGATTTTCATTCCTCTTCGAATAAAAGGAAAAACAGAAAATTTGGCAAATGAATTCATTCCGGGAATAGGAAGGAATTAAGGACGGGCCATTTTGTAATGCGAAAAGGCGGCAACGCAATTAATCTCTCTAATTTTAACTCATTCATTTTTTTTTTCCTCCCAAATGACGAATTCCCACCACTTCGCAGGATTAGGGCACATCACATTAATAATGTGTGTGGAAACTTCGGTATAAATCGACCAAGAAGACGTCTACAAATCCAGCGCGGAGTGGCAGAAAAAGCATTTTGCATTTCAAGCTGCAAATGAGTAATTAAAAAGTAACCCTGCCGCCTTCATTCCTTCCTTATAAGCATGGACTCCAACCGGCTAAATTGGAGAGATTTCTTCAGTTTATTCCTCCGAGTTTTTCACTGAAAAGAGTTTGTAAACGGCCAC
>BGPR01000332.1:144854-200370 GCA_013235015.1 Araneus ventricosus | reverse complement strand
AAAGTAATTTTAATAAAATAAAAGTAGGGATTTTTTCATTTCATTTGCTTTTCAAATAATGTAATTAACTTCTAAGAAATATACTTTAAAGTAGTAAAAAAAAAATAGTATATTAAAATGTTGTCATCGGTCCAATTAAAGAAACCAGGTAACCTTAGTCCCCAAATGGAACCACCGACGTTCTTAAGCACAATCGAAGCAAAAGTATTTTTTGATTCTCAAGTTCACACGAGCAAGTATGTCACTTAATGCACTGTTATCATTTCTTCGTCCTTTGTTTTCTCACATACGATACAAAACCCCCTAGCCTCGAGATTGTTGTCTTTTTTGAACCAACATTTGATGTCTTTAATGTTCCTTTATTGTTTCTTTTTCACTTTTGTTTTGACTTGTTCCAATTCCAATTTATAAGGACTATTATTTAATATAACTGTTCAGCTATTCCAATTCAGGCAACTATCTATGGTCCAATCTGAGTAACTTTTGTAACTATATATTAAAAAAATCATCCAACACTATCTTTAAACTACGAGTATTTTAGTAAATTGTAGCCAGTGGCGGCTCGTCCATTAGGGCTGCAGAGCTGCAGCACCTTCTGAAATTATTTTTTAAACTTGAATTTTTCGTATTTAAACTTATTTGCTTACTTTTCCACTCTCAGAGTTCAATGACGTGCGAAAATGCAAAAAAGTAATAAAAAAATTGAAAAAAAGGCATGAAAGGAATCCAAACGAAGACGGACGCAGGTCTGAGCTGCAAAATAATATGCCTTCCCGAAATCCGTTCACTAAGCAGAAAATCCGGAGTGAAAAACTTCCTTTAACTTGGGCTATAGGCTGAAAGTCAACACAGCTCTCGCTGGCACGGAGCCAACTGAACGAGAAAAAGATTAATTAGATTTAATTTTTGAAAAGTTAGTTACAGAAGAATTCTCTCTTTTTACCATACATAGAATGGATCATTCCTTTCCTTTTTTTTTGGGGGGGGGGGGGAATCTTGACATTCCCCTCATCCCAGCATTGCAACTCTCTTAAAACGTTCATTTCCATGAGCATCACCGGTGGGTCTCAAAAATCTTCCATTCTGTGCCGCAAGCATCACTCGTGGGTCACGGGTATCTTTCCACATAATGTTAAATAAAAAATCTCGGGCAGTTCAGCAATGACTTTATGTTTGTATGGGGGTAGTGAAGGTGTTAATATTATTGATTCTCACGATGCATAAATTCGTGCTATGATTATCATTGGTACAGTGACTAGACATCCCGGATTAAACGAGACAGCCCTGGTTTCCGACTCTAGACATTGCTTTATCCATCCTCACCCGCCTAAAATATCCATTTGTTAAAGGTCTGGAAATCTAACCACATTAATAACAGATGACAGAATCGGGATATCCATCGAGACGGTGGCTAAAAGAAGTAAATATACAAGGTGCGTTCGAAAAGTTCGGTGAATGGTCTCATAAGATAAAGGAAACAATGTATACAAACAAAATACCTTTACTGGCATTCAAAGTTGTTGTTGTTGTCACTAATCCCTCTCTGTCTAGAGGCAGCTAGACACCATCCATGAGCCCACTCACCCTCAAGAAATCGAGAGCAAGCAAAGGATCCGTCTCGAAAGTCTCCCTAGATAGGCGAAGACAAGAGAGGATGTGCTCTGGGGACGCACTCGCTACTCCACACTTTGCGCATACCGGAAAAACTTTGTTACCGTGGCTAAAGGAGCAACTCCTCAGGTGACCGCCGACAAATCTGGACAGCGCCGTCTGGTCGGCTCTGTCACAGGTAAGGCCAATGGAGCCACCAGGACTGCTCCGCTTATACCAATCATGGGATGGAGGGACCTTCCACGTCTTTAAATCTTTGTTTTTTTCTGATGGAATAAATCTCGTCAAATGTTAAGGAGGGGGTTGAACACAAAGGTTCAGCCGTGCCCTGCTTCGCCAAATTGTCAGCGACCTCGTTTCCATAAATATCCACGTGGGAGGGTATCCATTGGAGGTGCACCTCATGATCCACGCCTATATGTCTAAGTAATTTGAGTATAGATATGCCAGTACGATCGTCCACGTTGTTCCAGGCATTCAAAGTAATCACCATTAGCTACAATACACTTTTGACATCGGTTGTACAGCTGCTGGAAACTGTCAGCAAACACTTCTTTCGATATCGCTCGAAGCACCGTTGTCACACGTTGCTGGACCTGCGCAATGTCGGAAAAATCGTAGACCTTTTTCTTACGCTTTTGCAAATGTTCGTGAATAATGTTGCTCACACTGTCTAGGCTTATCTTCAATTCTTCCGTCGATCATCCGCAAGCATCCGTCTCACTCGTTCAATGTTGTCTGGAGTTGTGCTTATTGGTGGTCGACCCGAACGCGGCTCATCTTTGACATCTTCCTTTCCGTCTCTAAAGCGTTTAAACCACTCAAAAATATACTTTTAACTCACTGCGTCCAGATCGTACACTTTCATTAACATTTCGTGTGTCTCCGTCGCCGTTTTGCCTAATTTGAAGCAAAACTTGATGTTCACGCGTTGCTCCATTTCGCAGTGACGGGCCTTCTCACAATCACTCTTTAAATTGGTCGTAGCGCGCACTTCCGCTTAACTGTCGTGATTTGGACGCTAGGGGGCACTAGTTGCCATGTCTCTCACTGCGTCAGCGTGAGCGCAGCATCCGAACCAGTGCGGTTATTCAACTATGGGACCATTCACCGAACTTTTCGAACGCACCTTGTAAAATAAAAATTCCACTTTTGGTAAGAGAAAATTTATATTTAACGTTTTGTTGTCCAACTATAATTACTAGCTTCCATTTGGGCCTTTATTTTATTTCATATAATTTTTTTCCTTTAAAATTGCATTGAGAGAAATTATCACATCAAACAGAATTACGAATCAATTAAAATACTAACTAAGAAGAAAAATGAAGAAGAATTTTAAATAAAACAGAAAATTGACAACTTCATAAAATATGAATCAAATGTTTCATAGCATTTCGTAACTTCTTACATTTGTTTTCTGTCATACCTACTTATAAGTAATCATATTCGATAAAGCGTATTCGAAACAACGTATCTATAAAATTTTCCTGGAATAAATTATGGACAATTTTTTTAGCTTTTTCTTCTAGGATATTCTTTTGATATGGTATACATAATATTACAGGATAATATTTAAACAAAACTTACTCGTAGATAGAATTTTTACGCAAATTTTTACCCGAAATTTACTGTTACTTGACCTCTCGTTCTGAACAAAATATATTAAATCCTAAAATCACTTTCAGACCACTCGTCAATATTTCTCTGAAAAGAATGTGTGAAAAAAGTGTTCCGAAATATCAGTAGTGAACCTTAATTGGCACACAGTACCAGATTATAAGTAAACTTCCTCCTTTCCCAACTGGTCTTCCGACATCTTTTAGTGGAATGCCACGATCTCTAGTCGACATGATTTTTCTTTCCAACGGAAGGTTATTTGGCGTTGTGATAAAGATTAGCATTTCGCTATAAAACTGTGTTTTTATTTGTCATTTAACCCTTTAAAAGACCATGTTCTTCTAGTAGTGGTATAATAAAATAACTTTAGAAACAAACTTAATTTAAGAAAAATTCATTTCGCTTATTGGATGATAATTTTTTTGTTATCTACTTTTATTAATTAACAATTAATTAGCAAATCCATACACTTCGTAAAGGCCCTTGTTAACATTTCTCGGAGGTATCTACCAGCTCATTCATGGTATCGTAGTGAAGGCCCGGGTGCTGCTATATGCTGTAAGGGGGATAGGAAAGACCATACAGCTTTGGCTCGCTTATCATCCGGTCACTTAAAAACCCTCAAATTCTCTCTTGGTGATAAGAAGTTTAATATCTGCACGAAGTGCAACATGATCCGGAACATCTACTTGACTGTGTTGCCTTGGTGTATGATGACCTGCTTAAGCGACCGGATTTCGTGTTGGAGGTGCAAGGGCGAACGATCTCACGGATCTTATCTGATTCAGATCAGAAGGATTGGAAGGAAGAGGACACTTCGTTATGGTTTGAGGTAAGCTTTTGCTTCATCGAAAATATGGCGGAAACTTACGTCAACGTTAAAAATTGATTTGAAAATTTGGTGGGGGGTGTACTTCCCACGGAGTTAGAAAGGGTTTAAATGACTTAAATCCTTTTCTCTCAACAACTCTCTTTTGTCTTATTCTCACACGGTGAAATATTCGTGCATGGGTCACAGCACGCAAACTCCGTTTTCAAGTTTCAATTACGAAACTAGTTGGCTCTTTACGAACCCACATAATGAAGGTTGGGAGGAATAAACACAGGATACTTGGTTTAGAAGAGAGCAACAGGAAAAGGCATTCAAATTTTCCTTTAATTTTGTACCGACTCCACAGAAAAGAAAAACTGAGGAGAAATGTCAAATGAATTCTCTAGAAAAAGAATGAAGAGAATTAGGAAAATAAATTCTCTGCGATATTATATTTAATACCTAAAGATAGCACCATTTTGAAACCCGAAAAGCAGCGAGAGAAATTAATCTCACTAATTTTAGCTGTCTCCCTTTTTTTTCTAGCAATAAATTCACACCACTTTGCAATCTTAGGGAGCATCGCATTAATAATATGGTTCCAGATTCCGGTTCAAATCGAGCAGATTCAGGCTGCAGATACAGCGTAAGGCGCCATCAGACGGAAGAGAATCTGCTTTCCTGGATATTTTCAAAAGAGTAATTAGAAAGTAATCCTACTCCCCTCTACTTCTAATCGTCCAAATGAGAAAGAATACTCTAGTTTCTCTTCAAATTATTATTTTCTGGAAAAGGCTCTCTAAATTGCTCACAGAAAATATAGCTCACAGCAAAGAATGATGAAAGGCGGTTGAATCAGGACTCACAACGAGATGTTTTGCTCAAAAAGGCAAGCAAAAAGACAGATTTGCAGAAAATCTAACTTTTGGTTCGTCGGAATAAAAATTGCGCTTTAACCCTCCAACTGCCTATTTTTTTAAAATCACTATTTAGAAGCAACGTTTGCAAACATGTTCAAATGCCGTTGAGTCAAACGAATTGTTATTTATATGCAAAACTTTACTTGGTACTTTTTTAGCGTTATACTAATAAACATTTCAGCTTGCGAAAATCTCAGGATGCAGCAGAAAATAGACTTGCTTCCTACCCGCGGGAAATTGCGGGATAAATAGTCAGAGGGTTTAATTCGTAACTTTGATTCCAATTATTAACGATTACTTTTTTTTTTTTTTACGCTCATGTTTTGAGAAAATATCTCGTGAAATAGGAAGAAAATTATTCAAATTATTTATCAAAATGGAAGCATAAATGCTTGCAAATAATTGCTTGATTCCTTTAAAAAAAACCAGACTATATAAAAATTAAGATAAAAAAGGAGTCACAATTATGATTAGACTTCTGAACAAAAAGAAAAAGTATCAATCAGACATTTGAGATTTCCAGCACTCTTATTATTTTCTGCCGGAAATCCGCAAAAAACATCGGCGTACGACTCAACCTTATAACATCTCGAACAAAGCAAACAACGCAGATAAAAATTAACAATTTTCAAATTAAACGAAGAATTATCGACAAAACTAACCAAATTTTTAAGTTTAAAATAATTTCATTGCATTGGGACCCCAAAATTTTCTGCTACTTTCTGCTCGTTCTAAACAATACGCATTTCACTCATTTCACATCACTCTTCATCATAATTTTATGAAACAGAGTTCGAAAAAAAGTTCTGTAATAGCAGCGATGTCCCTTAATTGCGACAGAGCACCAGATTATACGCAAATTTACGGTAATGGCCTTCAAGAACCTACCCATATACCGCATCTTACTGTTAACTACGCGTCACAAAATCAGTTTTTCCTCCTCTTTTTCCCCACTTCTCTTCCAACATCGTTTAATGAAATGTCACTTCCCCTTCCAACCGACACGGTTTTCCTTTTCACCAAAAATTTTTCAAGCCTGGTGGTAACTGATTAGCATTTCGCTATAAACTGCGATTTTTTTCATTAATTTCATTTTAATGACCATCATCGCCCCCCCCCCCTAAACACCTCTTTCTTGTCTTATTACCACTACGGAGGAATATTGGCGCGCCAGTTACAACAAGCCAAAGCGGTTACAAATACCAGGAGGGGTGTGTGTGAAAAGTTTTAATTACAAAGCCAGTTAATTCTTTACGATTCCATATAATAACAGTTTGCGGGAGGGGTATATTCAGGGTAGTTTAGAAGGGGGAAACGAACAGCAGTATGCAAATTTTCCCTTTTTTATTCCTCCTCGGCCGAAAAGAGAAAAAATATGTCAAATGAATTCTCTGGGAATAGGAAGGAATTGAGATGGTACCCTTTTGCAATTCGAAACTGCAGCGACACAAATTAATCTCACTAATTTTAACTCGCTCGGTTGTTTTTTTTTACTCCGGGAGACAAATTTCCACCACTTTGTAGGATTAGGGCACATCGCATTAGTAATGTGCGTCAAGACTCCGGTACAAATCGACTAGATTAAGGCAGCAGATCCAGTGCAGGGCGCCATCGGACAAAAAGAAAATTTGCTTTCGCGGATGCAAATGAGTAATTAAAAAGTAATCCTATCGTTTCGACTTCTCTTCTCACCTCCCTCGGAGGCTAGGACTCAAATCGTCCAAATGAGGGAGATTTTTCGATTTTGTTCGCTTTCTTTGATTTTTAATTTTTTTCGTTTGGAAATGAGTCTCTAAACGACCGGCTCATTTAGATCATAGCTAAGGATGATTAAAGGGGGTTAAATCAGGTTGCACAACGAGACGTTTTCTAAAATAGGCAACGGCGTAGTCAAAGCTCTCCAGAAAATTAGAATTCTACTTGGTCACAGTAAAATCACGCTTTATCCGAAATTTCAATTTCTAATTCTTTTATTCCATTTAATAAATGATTATCTTTTGTTTATGCGCGTTTTTGAAGAAATACCTTGCGGAATCGAAAGGAAGTTATTCAAAGTACTTTTGAAAACGAAACTAGAAATTGAAAAAAAAAAAATTAAAGCAACACAGTTGTATACAAATCAAGTTAAAAATGGAGTAAGAAATTGGATTAAAATCTTCCATGAAGACTAGTAATAAGGTAGTAAAATGCAGCGATCAAATATCTGACAACATTTTACCCCACACTCCTTTCATTCCGAAAAGCGGCCTAATAACCTATCAAATTTCTAAAAAAACCCAACATGAACAAGAATTAAAGACAATTAGCAACTTCAATTGTACGCTTATTTAATTATCATTCCTAAATATAGTAGAATCCCGGGAATCCGAAATTTCGGGTAATTCGAACATCTCTTTTTAATTTTCTGGAAAATTTTTTACTGAAAAAATGAAGGAAAAATAACAATTAAGAATCAGAAACAAAGCTAATGTTTATTACTAACTTAAAAAAAGCATTAGAATTGATCTTTAAGAATGAATACAGAACCTTAATTAGTAGAAACAAACTCAGATATCTTCTTTTTACCCTCAACTTGTTTGCCACTGTGCCGTGCGAATAGCCGCGTGCTCTTTCCGTGCGCCTTCACAGAGCACCCAGAGTCAATGCTCTACTGCATTTGGTATATCAAAAATTTTTTATCGAATTTCCCGGATAATCCGAATTTCTCGGAATCCGAACAGAAGTCAGTCCCAATTAGTTCGGATTCCCGGGGTTCTACTGTAAATATAATGCCAACAAATGAGTATCAACTCCAAAACTTAATCAAATTTTCAAGTTTAAAACTACTTCAGTCATTGACAACACAGCGTTAAATGCTACTTTTTCCTCGAGATTAACAATATTGTTACAAACATGGAAAGTCGCTTCCCAACAGTTAGTCTTATGGCTGAGAAGAGAGTTTTACAGGGGTAAGTATGGGATGACTGACAGCAGCCAAGCCTGGACCCCTGACCTTGGCGACGAAATATGGGATCTCAAAGGTGCTGGAATTTTCTCAATATTTCTAATAGGAAAGAAAATACGCTTGAATGTACGAGAAAACTCCATGTGACGTCGGGGAGAGTATTTAAAGACCGCGCTTGGATCAGAGAGTGAATGTTGATCGACTTTGAACGTATTGATCGACTGGGATCGCCTTGGAGTGCGAACGTCTTTGGAATCTCTCTTTGGAGTTCTATCCGCTGTGAGAGCTAGTAAATTGTTAGACGCCGAGCATTATCGAGTGTAGTGTGTTGATCGGCTGGAACGACTTTGGAGTTTCGTCTGCAGAGTGATCTAGAAAGCCAGTGAGCTGAGCGCTATTTAAAGTGCTGTTATTGTCATTATTAGTGATTTGCCGACTGTTTATGTTGTTAAATCTGAAAGTGCTGAACTGATATTACCTGATATTGACTTCTGAATTATTGTCTGCTTACGTTGCTAATGTGTACAAGATCTATGGGTTCCTGTTACCTATGCTACGTGTTTTCCTGCATATTTGGGAATAAACCTTCATTCTCCATTATCTGCGTGTTGAACTGTTTACAACATACACCCACAGAACGATTTTTGTAACAAGATGTTAAAAGCTAGTCTTATTGTATACCACTACTCATCGTCATTTTGCTAGAAAACAGAATCCGAAAAAGAGAGAAAAAATGGCAGCAATATCAGCGACCCACTTTAATTGGGACACAGAACTAGATTATAAATAAATTTGCGGTAATTGCCTAATCCACACACCGCATCCTGCCTTTAACTACGCTTCATAAAATCAGTTTTTCCCGCTACTCTTTCGACATCAGTTAATGGAATGTCACTTCCTTATCCCGTCGATTCGGTTTCCCTTTTCACCAGAAAATTGTCTCCAATGGTAATAACTGAGTAGCGTTTTGTTATAAAACTACATTTTTCTTCATTCAGCGTATTTTAATCACTTCATATCTTTTCTTACTGTAAGCCTTATTCTTATCTTATTCCAACCCAAAGATATATCCGTGTTTGAATGAGATAATTTTTTTTTTTATGTGTGTGTGTGTGTTTTGTCATTCATTCTTTACATATTATTGTCTCTGTAGCTGTTTTGTTAAGAACTACAGTAATTGTGTGATCTTGCTCCTAATTTAAACTTCTAAGTAAATATACTTAAATGTAATTGAAAATGGTGTTCATGCTCGTGTTTCTCTTTCCCGGGGAGGGTCATCAAAATAATCTACAACGATTGGGTTGAGTCGACCCTTCTGGGTTATGGAATGGAACAAGAAATGTTAAGTACGCCAGGTTAAGAAGAAAAGTTTCAGCAAAAACACCAATTAATGTTTTTGCTATCCACTACAACAGGGGGTATTTAAAAAAAGGTAATTTAGGAGAGAGAAGCAAGCAGCAATATTCAAATTTTCCTGGAATTTTGTTCCACCTTAACAGGAATAAAAACGGAGACGAAAAATGTCATATGAACTCTCTGGGAATGGGAAGGAATCCAGGATAGTACCATTTTGCAGTCCGAAAGTACAGCGACACAAATTAATCTCACTGATTTTAACTCTCTTATTTCTTTTCCGGATGACAAATTCCCACCACTTCGCAGGATTAGGACACATCGCATTAGTGATGTGCGTCAAGACTCCAGAACACTTAGAACAAGATGAAGGCTGCAGATCCAGTGCAGGGCGACATCAGACGGAAGAAAAATTTGCATTTCGGGATGCAAACGAGTGATTAAAAAGTAATCCTGTCGTTTTCTACTCCCCCTCCTTGGAAGCAAGGACTCAAATGAGAGAGAGATTTCTCAAATTAGTTCTTCTTCGATTTATATTTTTTTTCTTGGAAAGGACTCTCTAAACGACCGCCAGGTTTAGCACACAGGCTGATCGAAGTAGGTTAAATAAAGCTTCACAGAGTGAGGTTTTCCAAACACAAAGTTCTAAGCAAAACTCTGGTTAATAGTAGTGAAATTGCATTTAATGAGATATCTGAATTTAGATTTCAATTAACAAAAAGTACCCTTTCTTATATAATTTTGAAAAATATATCAGGAAATTAAATGAAAATTATTTGAAAACTTCCACCAAAAAATAGTTAAGATTTGCTTAAAATTCCACCCAAGGACAGTCACAGCAGTAATTATTTTACATTTTACTACGATTCCAAATTTTCTTAATTCCTCCTACAACATCTATATATAACTAAATAACCATATAGCAGTCGGGCCTCTATTTAACGAACCTCTATTTTGCGAATTTCTCTATTTTGCGAACTTTTTCTTGGAACCAAGAACATTTTTCGAATTTCTTCGTAAAATAACCTCCAAATAGCGAAGTGCATTCTCTATTTAACGAACTTTTTCTTGTGATCCATTTTTTTTTTCTCCCTATTTCTCAAAATATTTCTAAACATTTCAAACTTATTCTTTCTTTTAACATCAATGGTGATCAATGACCTTGAAGCTGGAAAATGTCAAATCGAAAGTGCTTGAGCATCAGAGAAAAAAATTTGATTCTTCATGAGGTGTATAAAGGCGTAAAAAAAAGGATATTGCTTTAAAATTTGGTATTCCTCCAAACAGCTTATCAACCATAATAAAAAAATCGTGATAAGATACAAAATTATCTTTCATCGAATTCTTGTTCAAAACGTTTAAAAGCATGTGTCTATGAAGATGTGGATAAGGCAATTTTGAAGTGGACAGTGTGAAAAATAAGAACAATACAGCAATGAATTGCGATGAAGACGAAGATGATGAAGATAGAAATGATCATGATGCAGAAATCAACAAACCTTCGTATGATGAAATGCTAAAATTCATTAATTTTAATCTAAAATTATTTTTTAAAATTGAAAATACAGTATATTCCAGGACAATGTTTTGTTTTATTCTTGTTTTCCTTGCAGATTTCTTTTTGATGGGTAAAATATATAAAACAAATAGATATTAATTTACAAAATAACGGTGTGATTAATTACTTTTCTAATAATATTTAGTGTTTATGAATTTAAAATCTGTTTTGTGTAGTTTAAAGTATTTTAAAACGTCAATTTCTAGTTAACGAATTTTCCATATAGCGAACTTTTTTTCGGGATTTAGCGACTTCGTTAAATAGAGGTCCGACTGTATATATTTTTAAAAATACTCATCTATGACGGCAGCATATCTAATGTAATTTCCTTCGCTACAGTCGGTAACAACTCAAGTTGATGACGCCGGGAAAGCAATGCGGGGTCTCATTACGGCCGGTTATTGTTTGTTCGTTGCGACTTTTATGGCCCAACAACCATATTAGGCTATACTGTGCCAGACCTTGGTAAAATCATCTAAAAATATGGCCAGTTAAAAAGCATTGAATAACTGCTAAATTTGAACAGAATTTAGTCTGAAGCATCAAAAATTAATATTTTGTCAAATAAACTTTGTATGAAAGATATAATGTCATGGAGCCCTTTCTGTAGGCTAGAAATTTACATTGAGTCGTTAGGAGGTGATACAATTGCTCGTAGCTTTCTATGCACAGTCAACGGTCACCGAATATAGACAGAACGCCGCCCCATGTACCTGTTCCTGTAACCATTACAGTTACAGAGCCAAACCTAATATAGACAAGGCTAATGGCATGTGCAGATTTTCAGGCTCTTGCAGAGATTACAATAAATAAATAATATTCGAAGTATGTGCTCCTAGATAAAAAGGGGGTCGAGTTGCTCATGTAGATAAGCGGTTCCGAATATTTTTTGTCTTCAGTACCCCTTGATTAGTCCCTTCATTTTTGGGTACTCCTACTCTCAATTCCTCTCTCAACCATTCCACTCCTCCAGGCAAAAAACTTATTAATAACGTTAAAAACGTGAGTTAGCTTACGGTTAAACGACTCGAAACAACTTAATAACAATGAATAGCTTTCACTTTTTATACGTTATTCATTTATTTACATCATCATGCTTTTAATACATCATTTTATTTTGTATCTGAAGAAACAAAATTTTATAACATTTTTTTTTTTCGTTTTTATACCTTTAAGTTTTGTGTTTTCGCCATAATCAACATTACTTTCGTGCACCCCTAACTCATCCGGCGCGTACAGCAGGTTGGGAACCTCTGATGTCGACTATCCGGTTCGTAAGAAAGCAACAGAGGTTAATTATCATGTGCAAATGTATCAGTGGCGTAGCGACCGGGGGCATGGATGCCCCGAGCATCAGTTTAAAGGGGGGGGGGGCATGGAGTCAAAACCTACAGCATGTATGCCACTTTTAATGCGAAACATAATGAGGGGGACTAAAAATAATACAATACTCCTGGCGCCATTTGCATTTGTTGAGCCACTGAAGGAGATTGGGATTTTAAAAAATCATATTTTCCGGGTGCCACTTACTTTCGGAATGCCACTGGCCATGATGAGAAAACGTTAATGCGTTTATTTATTAAACTTTTTAAAGTCGAATACGATGAGGGGCGAAAAAAATACCATGCCCCGGGCGCCATTTACACAAGCTAAGTCACTGATGACCGCCCGCGCCCGAAAAAATCATGTTATGACCCCGGGCGCCACTTACTCTTGCTACGCCACTAAAATGTCTACTTAAAATGCTCATTGTCTGCCAGCCAAATCAGGGTCCTCACAGGCAACTCTGAGGATCGAATGGCTATAAAATGAGGAATAGAGTAAAATATTTCTTGTTCAGCTCCAAATCCCAGTTCTGTAAGCTGCTTTGTTGTTTGGCAAGTAGTCTAATCAAGGAATTATAGCTGGAAGTTCATTGCTTAAATTATTAAATAAAAGACTAGGTTATAGCGGGGAAATCAGCAAAAGCAGGATTTTCCCCGCAAATCCGTAACATTGGTAGTGAACTTTGGTTAACCATCACTCGTTTAAATTGCCAGTTTCTGTTATCCATAAAAAAAACTTCGCCGAACAAACATCTGCGTCAGTTGCGAAACATCGCCGATCAGAAAGCTCGGGCCTCAAAGATACAGGAGACGACAGATTTTAAAGTAACGTAGGTTTATAGTATTACTATACATTTCTAGACATTACTGCTCTTATATTAAAGTTTATATAGATCGTTTCGTTAAATTAATACAATATTATGTATTATTCACTTTTAAAGGATTTTATTTTCTTTTTTGTGCAACAGTGAAATCAAGTTATCAATTCAATCAAGTCAATAATTACTAAGAGATTTCTGTAATCCGTTTATTCGGTTATCTGTCACAGCCCTGATCCGGACGGTGACGGTTAATCGATGCTTCACTCTATTACATATTTCATTCTAGAAAAATATTTCTGAAAGTAAACGATACTTCAAAATCCAAGAGTTATTCAAATCATAAAATAAATATGACTCAAAGGGAAACAAAACTTCAATCCTTCAAAATTCAACTTTTTTTAAATATTAAATTTAGTTTCTCTTTTTTTAATATTTTTAGAACGAACTACATACTTGCAATCGATTACGAGAAAAATACAAGACAATCCGATATATTTAATTCCAAGCTTTACATTTTTCTCAATCGAAGCAATGAGTCAAAATGCGAGACTGTAAAAACAGGAACGCTTCATTACTTGTAGCTAAAACATATGTGCTTATAACAGTGTTCGCATACTTGTCCTAAATTAAATTGCGTTATCATAAAAATGCAGAGTGTCCAGGCTAAAAGTATCCAAAAGTAATTGCGTTTAATTACTGAACTGTTCATTAGAATGTAGTAGACTGCTCATCTGTGGATTGGAATCTCCTCCAAGAATTTTGGGAAAAGACAGTTCAGCGGCGCATGCGTGCAATAATCAGAAATCGGCGATAAAGCGAAAATTGTCGAGCGCAAGATATGCTAGAAAATTCTGCTGTTCCACAAATTCCATAATGTGAAATAGGACGGCGCTCCAACGCACTATCAAGATGTTACAGCGTTTTAGAACAAGGCATTGCCAGGACATTGGATCAGAAGAGGGGGTCCAACTGCCTGGCAACCAAGGCCCCTAGATTCGAGTCCATTAGACTTTTTTGCTTGGGGATTCATTAAATCCACTGTATCAACAAAAAAAAATTGAAAATGTGGATGAGTTGAAGCTGAATATCATTCGTCTAACTCCCGCTAGGCTACGAAACACATGGTGAGAATTTGATTATAGTTTAGACATCTGTCGTGATACAACAGGTGGAACACATTGAACTGTATTGAAATTTTAAAAATTTATTTAGAAGTTATTTTTATTTAAATAAATACTACCTGCCTTCGGCGCTCATCTGTTCGCTCGTAATATTAATGGTCTGTGGTTATGCTTCTAACTTGGTGAAATAAATTGGCGGTTGTAGAGGCTGAGGGACTCTGCTACAGTTTTATTTTGCGATATATCTCGAAACTGGAAGGTTGTGGGTGGCAGGCGATCACTGATGATATATCTAGGGGTCATAAGCGTTCATATGAAATAAAAATTGTCGAAATCGGTCCAGTGGTTGGGGCTGGGGAACTGTCCGTTGGTTTTTCGCATAGAGAATGTACAGTGGTTTAATGTTTTTCTCGATTTCTCTCGAAAATGGAGAGTGGTGGGGATAGGCGACCACTGATGACTTATCTAGACGTTATAAAGACATATGACATAAAAATTAACGAAATCAGTCAGGTTGGGGTTGCGGGACTTGTCCTCAGGTTTTTCCAATTATTTTAAAAATAGAGATTTTTAAATTCTAATGAGTGGTTCTGTAATTAAAAGTCACTGCTTTCGAACTTTTTTTAGCTCGGATAACCAGTATTATAAAAAGATTGTCCCAAAATTTCGGTGCAATAAATTATTCCTGTTATATATAAGGAATTCATACTTTTTAAAAATATTATTCTCATAAAAATACGCATTCAAGCTACTCTTTTTCATTTGCCGCGTTCTTCGGATCTAAAGAAACACATTTGATGCAATAATCGGTGGAAGACAAACATTTTCATGCCGAAAACGAATTGTAAAGGATCCTAAAAAATCATTTTAAAATATTTTTCTAACCAACACAAAGCAGAAGTAATACTTTACTCAAACACTACAAAAGACTAAACTTTCGCTACTGAGTTACTTTTCAGAGTGCAGAAAGGAACGAACTGATAAAATTTCGATTCAAAAATAAGATTTTAAAGGAAGAAGCCAGCAGATTATTATTACGTTTCAGTTTAAAAACCTGGGCAAACTTCAAAAACCTCAGTATCTTATGATCCTCTGCCATTCTATTATTCCTTAATTCTTTTTTCTAAAAGTAAATAAAGGCTCCCACGGAAGAAAGATGGGGGAAAAAACCCAAGTATAAAAGATATCCCTAACTCAGGGATTCAATTGATGATATTAGGGAGAAAAACTAAAAACCTTCAAAAAGATTCCACATTTTTTTCCTCCCTTCTTCATTATTTTTAGCCCTCGTCCAAAGTATTGATTTTTGCATTAAATTTAGATTAGAGGCAATAAATGGGAAGGGGCCATGAATGGCTATCTGGCTAGTTTCCATGCAACCATAACTGATGGATGAAAACTTTATTCATTACAATTTAAATGGAATTGAGTTTTGAATATCCAAATAAGGTTCTTCTGGGGCTCCGTGTCAAGCGGGCCGTGATGCCTAAATGAGCACATATTTTCTGCGGAGGAGGATTATCGGAAATTCTCTTTTAAATTAAAGAACCCGTCCAGGACCGCAAAAGAATTCTTCCCTTTTTCGTCCCATAGAAAAGCATTTGAGAAACAAGACTATTTCTTGAATGAGTTGCCAACTGGAGAAAGATTACTCTTAACACGAAGATAGGAAGAAAACTTCAGAAATTATCTGAAATCATTAAAAAATAAAACTTCATCACTTTCATGAAAAAGCATTTGACGGGTTTTTCGATATAATTTATCATAGAAACAAGTATGGAAATTATTTTGGGGTGTTAGATTCGAGTTGATAGTTTCGATCTATAAGTATGAGGAAAAAAAATATTAAGCAAAGACACTTTTAAGCAATAATCTGCTTAAAACTGAAATAAATATAAAATGTTAAAAAGGAAACTCTAACGCTATGAAAACAAATTTACTTATTTGACATCCTCTATTTGCAAACTGGTTAAAAAATTTCTTAGAAAAAGCAAATTGCTTATAGTAGTCTTTAGATAGTCCTAACACACACATACACACACGCGCACGCAAAATATTAATTTCCCCACAGGATGCATTTTGTCTGTTTAAATGCTATTTTGCTTCAAAATAGTTCGAAGCTCTGAAATTAGAGGATGAATTTTTTCCAATTCTGCAATCGTTTCTATCAAACTTTTGACGTAGACTTACGTCTCTCCATAGTGGTCTAATGATGTGTCGGGAAAGGAAAAAATTATGACGCTTTTCGCGCTAAAGTTAACGCTTATAGCTCCGGAACCAAATAACATAGAGAGTTGGTTTTAGTTGCATTTAACAGAGAAAGGTGGACATTGAAGATTGCAAAAAGAATTTTAGAATTTGGAATTACGGTTTAGTCACAGTTGAGCTGCAAAGTTGGTGAAAATCACGAACAATTTTGATGACGTCACAGCGACCGATGAGCGCGCACGCAGACTAAAGCAATTCATTCATCGATCTTACGTTCACGCGAAATATTACTCAAGAATTGTTGAATTACGTCGAATTTCGTGCTAAAGTTAAACGCTTATAGCTCCGCAACCCAATAACATAGAGAGTTGGTTTTAGTTTCATTTAACAGAGAAAGGTAGACATTGAAGATTGGAAAAATAATTTTAGAATTTGTAATTACGGTTTAGTCACAGCTGGCTTGCAAAGTTGGTGAAAATCACGAAGAATTCTATATAGATAGTGTCACATAGTCATACTACACTAATAGTCACTATAGACTATAGAGTTAATAGTCACATAGAGCTACTTTAGTCACAGTTGAGTAAGTCAGTAAGTCTACGCCCCTCAATCCCAGCGGCCGTTTCGCAGAGACAGCCTCCCGTCGATTTTTTTGTCAATGTTTTAAAACCCACAAATAATAGTACTAGTTCCAACAAATGAAAAAAAAAAACACTGAAATAATTTCGCATTAACTTATGGTGAAAACTAACAATTACTCGTCGTAATGATAAACTATTCAAACAGAAGACAATTTCATCGCAATACTCGAGTTTGTTTCATGGAGCTGAGTTTTATAAAATGAGGTTTAAATGAAGACAGATGTAATCTCATGTCCTGAGCAGTGACCATAGTACTGCGATATTTCTTATTAATGTAATCATAAGATGAGTATGTTCTTTCCTCTGTGTTCATGGAAAAGTATTAAATATTTCATTCCTTCGGCACTCAGTTCTTCATACTCTTCTTTCACTGCTACTCAGTCGTCCCTCGGATTTGCATAACTTCCACTTTTCACACGAACTTGGAGAAACAAAATTCCAAAACTCTTTTCCCTTATGTTTTGTGTTTTTCTCACCATCACCAACATTACTTCCGCGTACCCCCAGGGGTATGCGTACCACAGATTGTAAACCTCTGCCCTAATTAATTAACGTTCGTAAAAATTTATTCACTTACGATCACTGAGGGTAAAGATATGGACCTAACGAAACAACGTAGAAATAGGGGGGGAATTACAATTTTTAGCGTTAACATCGAATTATAGAAGACCTTTAACTATGTTAATAGGAAGTTAAAGGGATTACGGAAAATTCATACTACCGATGAATTTGAATTACGAAAAGGTGGCGATGATGCTGTGGGTAAAGGAAGTATTTGAACTCAGGGTTCTTAACCTCCGGACCTTGCTATTATTGGAGAAAAAGTGGCATTGCAAATACAGTTACATAGCGAAATTGGAAGTGCCATATTAATATAATAAATTCGTAAGTTTAACTTTTACATACTAAGTATTAAAAGAAAGAAAAGAGAGTGGGAAATTACAAAATGAAGTTTTGAATTTATGTTGGAATTCAAATGAACTTGTTCAGTCACTGAACGAAAGCATCTCATTGGTTAATTTTCATGACGTAGCCGAAGTTACGGCACTAGTCTAAGTTGATTGGTTGTTACAATCTATATATATTGTTCATTTATGTTTTTAAAGTAGGAGTAGCTGTAGTCAGTCGAATGGGTGGCTGTCGGTGAGTGTGTGAGCTGCAAGACAGCAGCATGTCTTTATTTTTTACAGTAAACTGGATTAAAGCTCTTTTGTATTTTAAACTGCCTGGTATCTGCGTTACTCTGCAAATTACACTCACGACATGCCAACAATTTACATAAAGGTAATAATAATTTTTTAAAAAGTTTGAATTAGCCGAATTCCACTGTAAAAGCAAAACAAGAATTATAAAAAAAAATCCAGTCCACAACTTAATAATCAGTAACACCAAAATCGAATTTTATAAACCTTGACAATTCCTTTCCCACAAAACTGACAGCCATCCCGTTCGCTAACTCTTTCGGAGGGCTCATAATTTTCGTGTTTCTTTCGTTTCGGTAACACGGCACTTTCAAAAAAAAAAGGAATACAACCGCTTTTATCCACTTTTATACAACGGAATATAAAAAAGCCAATTTCCGCAGCCTTCAACAAGCGACAAAGGGAAAGATCCTTTCATTTTTTTACTCCTTCTTTCCCTTCCCTTTACAGCGCGTCCACTAGAAATCTTGAAGAGGTTTTTCGGAAAGAAATGGAAATATGGGTCGATCTATTTATCGTAAGAGAAATAACGGCTTATCGACTTTTGGGCTAAAGGGACTCAAAAAAGCAGAGATAAAATCGCAAAAATAACACAGGCCAAAACAGACTTGGAGGGGAAAGAAAGTTTCGGCCGCAGTTACTGTGTGGATTTTCAAACAAATATACTTTTATAGAGAAAGTGCATTACAAAGTGCGTGTGTGTGAGGTCGGAAGTAGTTGGAATCGGACTTTAAAGAGATGTACGAAAACTTTTATTCTGTGGGATATTTTTGAAGGGGAAAAACTCGAAAAGGAACGCTTGAGTTGAGAAACGTTTTTTAAGAAAACAAAATTCTCTATTGGTTTTTTAGAAAAAAGTAAGAATTCTTTAAAAAATCTGGCTTTCGTTGGTATTCGAAATATGCTTTTTTACATAAACGACAATGTATTCGGAAATTCCGGAAATTTCCACCTGATTTACATCGTGACGTAAGAATTATTCAGATTTTGCTCAAGACTCGCAAGAAAAATATTTTTTTGAGGGGGGTTCTTGTATAAAAGCTACGATAGTTGCGTAATTTTTTTTTAAATGTTTTTGATAGAAACCATTTAAATAGTCACTCCGATATTTTTTATGCAATACGGCAAAAACTACGCTTATAAAAAAATGCCATTTTTTCGACGATGAAAGTGCCCCAGAACTGCAAGGTAAAGCTGCAATCTTTCTTTCCTTAATCTATAGGTGTAAGATATAAATTTTTTTCATTTTTCGGACAAATGTTGAGTCGGTAAAATAAAGTAACGTAATTCATGACAAATTCAAAGACATAAAATTTTTTAAAATGATTTTAAGCGCTTGGAAAGGGTGTGGGGGAGCTCTCAAACACTCGTGCTTTTTATTCCATCACATGGTTAGTGAAAGATGCTAATATTAAAGCTCCGTCAATTCAACAGTTAGATTTCACTTCAGTATCTCACCCCTTTATTCCAAGCTGTTTACAGTGAAATCTACATAGTACTCCACTTTTAAGCATTTCTTAGTTAATTTTAAGATTTTGTTCTACTTTAATTAAGATGGAAAATAAAAGAAAATAATTCCAGGCCGGCAAAATAAAATTTAAAATATTGCGAGTTTCCTCAAAAATATAGCCAATTCTAGCCTTTCAGACAAACACTTAAATCTGAAATTCTAATGAGAAAAGCTGAAATCAAAGAAGCTTGGCTGACAATTAAGGATATGGTGAAAACTGAAGGTCAGTCCTGGTATCAGTCTTTGAATTCATTGACAAGGATCATGTGTTTTCAAAGAGATTTCTTCCTAAAATATGCTACTATAGTTTCATAGTTGAAGCTGCGAGTTCAAAAGTCAATGATATGGTTATCAACCTTTAGGGAACTAGAATAATTGGGAATTTCGACGCGTATATTATATATATTGTAACAAAAATCGTTCTGTGGATGTATGGTATAAACAGTCCAACACGCAGGATAATAGGGAATTAAGGTTTAATCACAAATATGCAGGAAAACACGTAGTACAGAAAACAGGAACGATAGATCTTATACAGATCAGCAACGCAAACAGCCAACAATTCACAAGTAATAACAGTTCAGCACCTTCAGATTTAGCAACACAAACAGTCAGCAAATGACTAATAATGACAATAACAGCACTTTCAATAGCGCTCGGCTCGCCGGCTTTCTATCTCACTCTGCAGACGAAACTCCAAAATCGTTACAGTCGATCAACACACTACATTCAATACCGCTCGGCGTCTAACAGCTTACTAGTAGCTAGCGCAGCGCATGAAACTCCATGAAGGGATTCGCACTCCAAAGGCGATCTCAGTCGATCAACATTTACCAACTCCGTGATCTAAGCGCACTCCTTATATAGTCTCCCCCGGCAGACCGTGATGTCACATGGAATCATCTAGTACATTCAAGCGTATCTCCTCTCCTAAGAGAGATATCGAGAAAATTCCAGCACCTTTGATATCCCATATTTCGTCACCAAAGTCGTCGCCAAGGTCAGGGGTCCAGCCCTGGATGCTACCAGTCATCCCATACTTACCCCCTGTAAAATTCTCTTCCCAACCATAAGACTAACATTGCTGGGAAGCGACTTCCCATGTTCGTAATGCAGTAAGTAAAAATGTTTACATTTTCCTTGGTCCTAAGTGCAAAGATATTTTTAACGTGTGTTAAAAATATCTTTGCAAAGGACACTTCCTTGAGTAATTTCATAGCATAGAGAAGAAAATCAAGTACGCATTTTGGTAAAGAACGTCTTGCCGTTGAAGGATTTGGTCAAAAATTTCATACAGATCTGAAATTTCTGTGTAACGATCACACGCCAGATTTGATCCATTTAGCTCGTTATATGCCCAGCACATGCATAAGAACAAACACAGACATGCATATCACTACATAGTATGTAAACAATAACGAAATTTACAATTAAACATTTATCGTAAAGGTGAGAAAAACCATACCTTTATTGCATATCTTGAATGCTAATTATACATATCCTATTTTATACCCTTTATTTGCATGCAGACAAGCCTTTATCTGGAAATGGCAGAGAGGAAAAGGATATTAATCTTGCTGCCCAAGAAAAGTCCCCCCCCCCTTACAGTCTAGTCAACGAAGGCCAAAAATCGACAAATAGAAAAAAAAATGGTGTAGTTTTGAAATTTGGCACAGTTGTTGGGGTAGTGTCCTAAGCAACATACTAAAAGTTCCCGCCGGTGGGGGCGGGGGTACGCGGGGGGTTTAAAGGGGGCGTTTTCAGTTTTTCTTAAATATCTCGAAAACTATGGGTTCTATCGAAAAACACTCAATTTCAAAATTAAACTACATGAAATTTCCTACAAAAAAATTCCTACTTTTATTTTGTAGCATCAATAGTTTAGAAGATACAGGGGGACTTAAAAGTTAATTCTAAAATTCCTTATTGTAATGGTAAAATCGATTGAAAGTGCTGAATCAACAACCTTCATGCCTATATAATAAGTAAACAAGGATAGTATTGTATATGTCGGAGCTGGTGGGGGGTGACAAACCCATTCGATGAACAATTATGCTCCCTTCCTACCCTTCACATCCGTTCTCCTTCACAAGTTTCCTTCTACTCGTAGTCCAGCCAACGAATTATAAATTTAAAAAATGGCGTAGTTTTGAAATTTCGCACAGTTTTTGCGGAGAGTGCCCTAAACGACATACTAAAATCCCCGCTGGTGGAGGGTGCGCAGGGGGTACGGGGGGTTGAAAGAGGGATCTCTCAGTTTTTCTTAAATATCTCGAAAACTATGTATCCTAGCGAAAAAAAAGTATAAAATTAAACTACATTAAATTTCCCACAAAAGTAGCCCTACACATAATTCATAGGATGAATGGTTTAGAATATTATTATTATTATTCTTTGAATGATTTTGATTTCCATTGTTTTTTGAATGCAGCTGCAATTGCGCGCAACTTAAACATTGTCTAAATTTTAATGTTTAAATTTTGTTAGTTTGTTGTTTCTGTTTAAGTTAAATTTATTTTTAAATTTTTTCGACTTTTTCTAGTTGATTGTTTTTAAGCTCTACTTTATCATTACAACGGTTACGAATGAATCGGACCTGCGATGAAACGACGTATAAATGTAAACCACGTATAAATGAGAAACGCATAAACGGTTCTTTACTGGAATCCAAAAATACTTTCGAACTCAGGAAAACCATAAATTAACAAAATCTGAAGTTCATTTATTTATTTATTTCGTGATTTCTCTATGAGAATAAACGAAAAAGTTAAAGGAAACACTTAGATATACCCTTCCTTCTGGTACTGAATCTCATTTTACGTTTCAATACCGATTTCCTCTGCACAGTCTCAACAAAGACACATTAATGCACGCACGCACACATTTTTCATGCTAAGGAATTTTACTGCTAACTCATAAATTATTTGAATGGCAAAAAATAAGTTTCTTAGTACATTCAGTTGAGTCATAGCTTCAGCTTGAAAATAATCAGAAATTTAAGTGTGACATTACGAATGTTTCTATATGAAATTTGCGCAACTTATTGTCGCTTTACGGATATTAATTTAGTGAATCTTGAATGTGTTGTTGTTGTTTACGACTTTCATAGTTAAACTGTCCTTCGGCATCTACCATAGTTGAAATTTTTATACATGATAGTGAGTCTTTGTATATACAGGTAAACCATCAAAAAATATTCGTAAAAACTAAAATATCTTAATGGAAAGTCTGTTAAAATAACTGTTATTGAACCATCAATTAGTTCAAAAGCACTCAAGATTTCGTTACCTGGAGATTTATCAAAACGCAAGTCAATTTTATCATAAGCAAATATATTATATCTAGGTGAGGAAACAGTTTTTTAATACACACTTACTAAGACACTCAAGTTTTGACTCAGCTGAATCAAGCGTTTGACACAAACCTTTTAGTCATAAGAATTTTATATAACACAACGTCATTACATTTCTCTTTTGACTGTGATTGTAACTTCCGAATAAAAAGTTAAAAACATTTTATAAATTATTAGGAGAAATAACTTTATTATAAAGTACTCTGATACCGTTACTTAATTCACAGAGAAGGAAAAAGCCCTTTCCCTGTGCCTTAAATGTTTAAAATTCATAGTTTGCATTTGAATTAACAATATTTACTTTGAAAAGAATCTCTCAACTTTAGTAATTTAATGGTCAAAAATATATTGCCTAATAATCATCCTAATGAATCCTCGTCAGCTTTGTGAGTACATTTAAATTAATTTTCTTGAAAAAAAAAACAGAATTCACCAATAAACGATGTTACGAAGCATCAATAGTTAGGTAAACTACTTCAGCAACCACGTATAATCACAAAAAAGTATTTGGTTATTTTACCTCAAAAAACGGAACAAAACTTTAGAATCAATATTAACCACAAGTCCACTCGTTAAAATTTTTATTTCAAAACAAATTTCTTTGTCTAAAACTTTTTGCAGTTTTTAGATAATTATATTATCAGGACTCATCTCTGCTGCCATTCTATAAAAAAGAAATCTAGATTAATTATTAATAACTTTGCGCAGATGTTTTGAAAAGTTAAGCCACAAAGAAAAAAAGTAATACTTTTTTGTAACTTCAAAGTATTAAAGGCAAATTGCTTTTTGATCCAGATAATTTTAAATAGATGATTTATAAATAAATATTAAAAATGAAAAACGGAGAAGAAGAGTCAAGTTTAACTTTCGAAAAATGTTAGCAAACGATTTTTGAAGGATACAGAAAGAAAGGAAAATTTGAAAAGGGTACATTTTTATCACATTTTAATATTGATAAAAAAAAATCATTTTTTGGCAACACTTTCGCGCTACGGAAAAGTGGAAAAGTATTCTGGAGAAGCTTTAAACACACTGGTATTGAATTCCAAAACGAAATGGAAAAGTAGAAATAAGTACTCTTAAATTTAGATTATATGAAAATGCTTAAAATTTAGAAAATTCTGAGCAAATAAATGTTACGATAGAGTCCCTGCTAATCCGGATTAGATGGGACAGGACCCTATTAAACGGATTTTTTCTTGAAATGCACGTAATACAAGTTTCGGAAGAGTAAAACTATAAAAAGTCGATGTTTTTTTTCTTTTCATAAATACACACAACTTTTCCAATAGCTTAATTTTAGTTTTAATACTACTGTATATTTAGGCCTAAGCTTTTAACCTACGAAATGATGTAGAATTTTTAAGAGCTTATGTAGATTTTTTTAAATTCTGTCCGGATTAACTGGATGCCCGGACAAGCGAGGTCCGGATTAGCGAAACTTTATTGTATTTCTTTTAACCGACCCTCTATTATCAGCTAAAATATACGGCGTTATCTCATTTTTTAAAAATAAATTCTTATTAACTTTCAAAAAACAATTCAAAAAGATTCAAAATAATTGAAAATAAATTTAATTAAAAACAATTTTTAAAAACACACTTTTGTAGGCGTACTAAACAGCAATTTTTTTAAAAAAATCATTTTATGGGCAATTCCACATAACATTGGAAATAAAGTGTAAAAAAAAATTAAAAGAAACCATTCAACTTTATTTTTTATGTGTTGTATATAGATTGAAGTTTACAAATTAGAATCTAGCAATACCTGGTTAACTATTTTCATTTCATGTGGAGACTTGTTTCAAGAGCACATGTTCTGATGAATGTTTCTGAGTTTTGAATCAATTTTAAACATATGTATTTTACTATGTTTTAGCATGTTTCTACTGAATAATTATATTTTTTTGATAGATGTATGCTATAAAACAAATACAAAAGTATTATTTTAGAATTTGCATTTAAAATAAATGAGAGAGGTTAACTTTTATAGTCAATAATTTTTTTGTAATGCGAGTCACAAAAAGTTCATTTTTGTTAATTTTTAACTTTTTATAGCAGTAAATTTTAAAAAAATTTACAGTTTCTCCTACTTATATATATAGTACTAAAAAATACATAGGCCAATTTTATTTTTTTTAATAATTTATTTAGAAATAAAGACATTTTATTTTGTAATGTGAGTCACATGTAATGTGAGTCACAGCTAATGTTGCTTGATAAGTATTCTTAATGGCATTTTAATGTATACCAATATTATTTTTTTGTCAATGGGGTGTTTTTATATATATACACGCACACCCGTATATGATTATTTACTACATTTGAATACAATTAACTAGTGTATATTTATTGTTTTTATGGGTAGTTTTTTAATTACGTCATTAGCAACTTTGGGGCCAAGGGATTTCTATTTTATATTATTCTATATTTTCTATTCTTTCTATAATTTTATATATAATTATGGCACCAACAAGGAGGAAGTTTGAAAAAAGTGTTTAATCAAGTGAAAAACTTAAATGTTTAATAGTTAATGCTGCAGATTTTCTACACGCTGCTAAAATGGCTGGAGCCAACATTCATGTTCAGGAAATTACTGAAGCAAATATCAATGAAAGAAATTCAGCACTTAATATGCAATAGGCTTGGGACAATTCACCATTATTACAAGGTATCAAAAAATACCACTGTATTAAAGTTGAAAATAAAAAACCTGAAGGATTCTTGTTATCTTCTGATAGCAAAATACCTCTTCAACCATTATCCGATATTAAATATGATTATTGGTATGAAATTGAATATAATGGTGTATTGTACCCAGGAAAAATTACCAATTGCACATCAATGGAGAATTTGAAATAACTACGATGCAACCTAAAAGCAAACACTGGAAATGGCAGGAAAAAGAAGATAAAATATTTTATCCTCGATCGAAGTTGATTCGGAAATTAAAACCTCCAATTCCTGTTAATTAAAGAGGGTTTTTACATTTGTATCCTAATTCTATCAATAAAACTATTGTAATTTATTTTGAAATCTATATAAAGCATAATTTTATTTACACATTTTAATTCATTTAATATTTGCTAAAATATATAATTAGATATATCTATTCATTGAATTAAGTAATGCTTCATTAAAATCTACAAAATGAAATGTTTTTAAATCAATATTTTATAAACTTCAAAGATTGAAGTGGGACATGTAACGTGAGTCACAAAAACATGTAACGTGAGTCACACTCAAAATGTTGATTAATATACATAATTAATAAAAAATACAATGTTATTTTTGTGTATATCACAACCTGTAAATGTTATTCAATGTATATAATATTTCTTTTTTACTCTGCTGTGCTGAAAGAGGAGCAATTCTAGGTTTACATTAACCCACAAAACTTGATTTCCTTTTTTTTGTAACGTGAGTCACAGTGCTAAATTAGGGTCTGGATACCATTTGTTCATATTAAATTTTAAACTATTGACATCGCTAGTTTCTTACTGTACCCCAGAGGTCTGTAAAAAACTTTTTTTAAAATCAAATATAATATCATTTCATATATATCGAATTTAATTTTGAAAAAAGGTGTCAAATGGTAACGTGAGTCACATGGATTTGCCCTTATGCAGTTTAAGCTTGGAATCCATTTTTTCCCTCGAACTCGCTTCCAGATGTAGCCACTGGTACAGAATCAAAATTTAATTTAATCAATCGATTAACTGATAATTAAGTTTTGAAAATATTTAAAGAGCGTATTGTCATCCAAACCAAGCAAATGTACTAAATGTGAAAACTTCCGTTCATTAGGAAGCGATTGAAAAATCGATTTCCACCTTTAAAAACATGAAACAAGTCAAATTAAATAAAAGCGGTGGGAAAGGGTGGAATTTAAAATGTGTCACATAATTTAGAGTTTTCGGGAGACTTGACATGAAATACAGGCGAGTTCAAAGTCTTGAAAAATTACAAAACGTTAGCACGAAAAAATCGCAGAAATCAATAATTCAAAATTTTTATCATTGCATAGCCCTGTTCTTAAAGTTTTTTGTTGTTGTTGTCAAATAGATAGCACAACTAGTCCATAAACGCATTCAAAGTTAATTTTTAATAAAATTGCATGGACGAAGGGAAAAGCCACCGAACTCGATCACGGTATTTACAATTAACGATACAATGCGGCCCTACCTGTTATTTACAGTTTGCATTGAAATAATATAATTGTCTGTAATATAATAATTAAGGAACAATAACCCTTAAGATTCCGTGCGGCCTTTTGCCAAACTGCTGAAATTTAATCAGAAATTTCAGTGCAAAAAGGTTCCCCACCCCTGCGCCAAACTTACCTTATCATGAGTCCCTGACTCAAGAACTTGGCTAGTTACATTAGACCAAGAGGGTTTAAAACCACTGCCATCAGATTCGCTAAACGTAAAGAACCATCTTACTACATCTTAGTTTGATAAAAGATAGCCTATTATAAAATATCGTAACACAATTGAACTGTAGGAACGCACACTCTCCAGTAAGCTATCTCTAATAAATTCGGTAATAAATAGGCGACTGTCCAGTTTAGTACGATTTGATTTAGTTAACGGTGTCGGGTTCTCCTGGGATATGAATGGCATCGATGGAATAACAAATGGCGATTCGGCGGCATATCTGTTGACACACAATCGAGTACGATATCAGATTTCTATTCGGAATGATAAAGTTCTCTCTTCAGAATAAAAGCTACTTTTAGGGGATCATAAACGTATAAACTACACATAAAATTACATTGAAAAGCAGAATATTCAGAAATGACGTAAAATATTGCGAGACCGAAGTTAAATCAGTTGGACATAGAGGGAGGGACTTTTATATGGAATTGCTGCTTTTTCAAAACACTTACTCCTGCGCCACACTTTGAAGTCTTCGTATGGAAAACCAACAGAGTTTAAGGATTTAAATAAATCCCGCCAATTGCGATCAAGTTGGATCATCTGTGCTAATCAACGTTAAGTATTCCTGCTCTGCTTCCGATGAGAGGCTGCTAAAGAATCCGGACATTTATTGCGGACTTTTATGGACCTTTGTTTTAGACACTTTTTCTTTCATTATTTAGCGATATTCTGTATTTTATTTATTTTTTAATTGTCAATAAGTGGTGTGGGCATTGGTTGGGATGTTGGTGGCGGCTTAGATGAGTGGAAATGGCTGAGGTAGTTAGCTTATTTAGAGTTTTGGGTGCAGGGTGCTTCATCTGCCGGTGCAGGTCCGTGGAGCTTCGTGCGGGTGTTGATAGCAGCCGTCTACGACTGCCCATTCAAACCGGTAAGGGACGTGACTTCCCGTGGGTCACGTAAGGGACCGCCATGGTCTTGGGTGCGGGGCCAGGCTGTAGTGTTAGTTAGAATAGGAAGGGAAAAAACAGCAAATGTGCTTTTCTGTATAAATTTTACTAATATCGATAGAGAAATAATGAGTTTGTTGCCCTGTTTAATATTGCCAACACACTTCCTTAAATATTTCCCACTTAATAAATCAAATTTTCTCGAACTTCCCCTAATACTGTGATGCCCAGTGGCAGAATACTTTTCAACAGTCTACAACGGAGGTTGGGTCTCTTAAAAATAGTCTGCAGAATATTGCGCGACTTCTTCTTCTTGATTACGGGACACCTCGCCCCTTGTCAAGGAGGATATTGCGCGACTATAAATATTTTGCTTTCTTTTTTTAAAAAAATACTTATATCAACTTATAAGTATTAAAATACGACAAATATAAATTAAAAACCATATAACATCTTTATTATTTGTATAATATAATTGTATAAATTAATAAACAAATGCATATGAAGATTAATCTTTTCTTTGGGAAGATAATTAACAATAATGAAGTATCAAGTTGTTTCAGAAGTAATATTAAGCATACTATACAAATACCTATGCAGAAAATTATATTTGGATACTTTTCCGTTTTAGACACAACACTTGGAGTCTTTCTGTTTTGGTGATTTTTTCAAAATAATACATCGCTAGCTCATATAAATGAAATATTCTTCAATATGTTAGATGTTATTTAAAAATTTTTTCCTCCTCCTTAGTGTAAAAAAAAATCATATCAATAAAAAAAAAACGTCAAAAAATGTCTTTCTTGTATATGTTTTTAATGTAAAATGCAATAAATAATTGCTTTTTTTTACAAAACAAAAACTTTGAAACTTATTAGCACATTTAACCTGATATGTATTTTAATGGTTTGTATGCAAACCGATAAATTGTTCTGCAACTATGCATATATAAGATTTCATAGTATCATTGTTTATTATTTAAAACAAGGAAGAACAGAGCTGCCATCCTCTAAAATTCTTGATACAAATTTTGATTTTATGGAATTTTACATTATGTAGATACATTTTGAAAGTGTGTATAATAATGAATTCCATATTTCTTAACTAATGCAGTTTTTAACAATTTTCTTACACTTTTATAACCAGCTGGTGGTCCATTAATTGCAATAAAAACTCTCATATCAGTTGTTCCAACCTGAAAATTGCGTCATTAATTTCTGCAGTAATTCTGTGACACTGGGACTGGGCGACTCGAGGCAATCCGGAATTTCACTGGTAATTTTGGTGGTGTCCATCTGTTCTGGGACAATTTCTTCTTCCTCATTTCCCAAAATGTCGGGCTTAGAACGTTTAAAATTGGGGCAATCTTGGCTTGAACTCTATTCCTCGTCCTGATCAATTTCAGAATTTGTTCTTTTTTCGCTCCCGTTTTTAAAAAATGATTGAATTGCAACTGTAGAGCTCGATCGAAACTTCGGAGATTTATTTTCATACTGGTGTAAATAATCCTGCTGTAAGATTTTTCGTAAGAATGTAGCATCGCAATCAAAACAACGAATTTTATCTATATACGCAGCCGTCTCAAAGTAAAAACCACGTGTAATTTCCAGAAATCAAACGCGTAGAAAACATCGGCCGTGACCAATACCGATATGGGACACTTAGCGTACTTCTAGGTCAAATCGCAATCACTAGGACAGCTAGGGAAGCCCATTCAGCATAGAGAAGAAAGACAGGGCGGAAAACGATGATTGCTCGAGGGCGAGAGGATTGCTTATTTTAGCAATGTGCGTTATATAATAATTGTTAAGTTCTTATGAAAGTGTGATTAATAACTTTGATATTTTTCATGATGGGATTTATTTTATGAGCACATGATAAACTTTATTACAAAATAGTCTGCAGACACTGCCCAAAATCTGCGACGTGCGACACAGCGTCGCGGTGATTTTGTCACTGGGCTGTGATGTATTCCTAGTGGCGACACCAAAAACATTATTTACAACAATTAGTAAGTGATAAATTGCTTTTAACCCATTAATTGCGGGTGTGGTTTATAAACCACAAATATAAGAAAGTACCCGCAGTTAAAGGGTTAAACTAAGTGCATTAATTGAATTCTTATTTGTGAACCATTCATATCTGGTGTTTATAATCCTTTCTGCCATAGATATTCATCAGGTATAGCGAATTGTAGTTGTAAATTAAAATAGTTTTCAAATCAAATTACTTTTAAGCTTTACAAAACATAATCAAATCATTCAAAACAAAAAGAACTTTCTTTCAGCATTTTGCTATCCTTTATAGCTCAAAATACATTCATAGATTGAACTTTTGTCTGTAAAAATATATAAATTCATAGGTTGAACTTCTGTCTGTAAAAATTTTCAAAAATGAAAAGAAAATCGCGATAAGGCTTCGAAAAGAAATAGTATAACTCCTTCCTTTAAATTCCCGAAAAGTCTACATAATGATTCCCATTTTTCACAGTATATTTTTTTCATCTCACGTAGTCTTTTAACTAAACCCATCATTCAATCCAGTAGACGTCTGATCACAATTCTTTAGCCACAGTTCTTTTTTTTTACCCTAACTTTTTTGCAGCCCATAAGTCACCGTCTCCGAAAGCCAGAAAAAAAAAATCTTTAAAAGGACAGAGATTTCAACGAAATTATGGTACTGTTTTAACAAATGAGCTGCAATTCTAACTTCTTTTTCTGTCAGTAATTCTATCTAATAAAAAATAGTTGCTACAGTTAACTAACTTTTATTGCTACCTTTAATCCTACTTTCAGAATTTCATCAGTGGTGAGTGGTTACAAAAAAATTAAGGTTGAAAGGAATGCATCCCTAAAAGTACCACTTGCCCTTTATTAGCCCCAAAGCTCGTTATTCTAATGCTAAATTCAAATTTTCGTATTTCATCCAAATTATGTGATTAGGATTTAACATTTCTTTAATAAACTTACATTATTACGACCCGCCACAATTTAAACTCGAAGCGCAGGTAAAAACACGTTTTGTTAAATATGTTAATTTTCCTTCACGAGTAATTATTTATCTCAGTCACTGTTTTAAAAGCAAAGGACAAAATTTGACAATATGTTTTCTTAGCGAGAATATTAAAGATTTAAAAAAAAAGCAAAGAAAAACAGAATTAACAGATAAGCCAAGAGAGCAGTCTCCCAATATGATCTGCAATTTTTACAACATACAAAAGATTGCAAAAGCATCAATTTTTCCCTCCAAGTGCGTCATTCTGTCACGAGTAGTAGATAATTTTGCTTACGACTGGAAGCAATACAAATTTCTGAAAGAAAGCTGCTTATTTACAATATGCACTGGCGATTCAAGTTTCAAGGAGTACCAACTATTCACATTTAAGTTTGCAATCACATCATATAAGGAAACAAATGATTTTAGCTTATGGGCCATCGCTCAAAATATTCATTATTGTTTTAAAGAAAATCATTGTTTTAGAAATTATTGCAATGGCAAATATATACACATGTCTAGTATGCAAGTGTGCTGACTCCGCCCAAGCCGAAGCCATGTGGATGACAAGAGAGGCCACTGAGAAGCAGCCCACCCAATATAAGGGCACCCAAAGGCCCTACAGGTTACAAAAAGGACAAACAACAGTCCAAGGTACAACACAAGTATAGCAATCAAGTATCAATTAAACAGTCAAATGCAATGTCAAATAGACTTCCACAATTTTAAATGTGAAAACAAAACAAAAAATAGTTTGATAACACTTCTTCACAGACAAGTATTTCATAGCTTAAATTTTATCATCGTATTTAAGGTATAGGTTCAACAGATTTGAAAGTGAAAACGACATTTGTCACCAGTAGGCACAAAAGCGTTTTAAAAAAAACCTGTTTTTTGCATTCTTACTTTGAAACCCGACAAATCATCAGTAAAAGACATGCTTGAAAAGAATTTTTTCTCTTACTTCGTCTATGCATCAAAATATATTCTTCTCCTTTCTACACCTGCCATTACAACCGATAAGTCATGTAAAAAATAGAAATTTTTCTTCTCTAGAATTGAATGACGTGCACAAAATTTTATGGTTCGTGGAATACTTGATAGCATTAACCATAATTTGACTCGCTTTTCAAATACCTAAAGAAAGTTCATCAGATACTTTCATCAAATTCTCCCTTTTTATGACGGGTAATAAAAAGAGGGCTGGAATTCGAACTTCTAAAAAGTTATAAAAAAAGAAGAAAATTTAATAACCCATTGAACGTGCATAGCGAAGTTACAAGTTCAGACATAACTTTTTGCTTCAACTCAATCAATAGCTTAAGACACGAACTATCATACAAGAAAAAAAGTTTAAAGTATAGTTTTTGAAAAGCGAGAATGAAAATAAAAGAATTAGGAAAAGAAATTTCTTTGGAGCAAAAACTTTTTAATGAGTCGCATTCTTTTTACGGCCAGCAAATTCAAACAAAGTAAGCAGAGTTTTGTTGACCACAGTTATTTATATTTTCCTTTATTTGATGTGATGAAGATGTTTGCGGAGGTCATTAGAGATGTTTCTTTTATACGCCTTCTTTTCAGACATTTTCGTGGGAAAAAGTAAGTTAATTTCAATGTATTCTCTTCGTTTCCCAAAAGAATGGGTGTAAGCAGATGGTAAACTGAAAGGAACATATATCGATTTTGCCACATTGTTGTTCCGTTTTGATGCAAAACCATGGCATATGACGGAAGGATTCCAGAATTACGACAAAAGGAAAAAGACAATATATGAGCAGACATGAACTTGACGAAAATTGTGAACATACGAGGTCCGTACAAGAAGGAACCGAACTTTTAAATTGAAATGTTAACCCGTCAACCTACCAACCTTGTTATGAAGACGTTGTGTAGCATTAACCTTAAGCTTGCGCCAGAACTTTTTTTGGGCACATAATTTTTGTCACTGTTTTATAAGGGGCAAAGTGAATAAGTACATTGTGTGTTTGGCGATTTTTTTACATTTTGAATAAGGAAGGGCATGAGTTCATGTGGACCTCCGCGTAAACTTTACAATAGTCTTTAATAAAATATTTCAAATGTTGTAACAACCTTATCGAAAGGATTGCTTTAGATGGTCCAAATGGGAAGGTTTCAAATCGGACAGAACATCCATCAATGACGATCCGAAAACTGGGCGGCCTACCACGTCAACGAGCGATCATCAAGTCGAAGAAGTGCGTGCATTGATTCGTGCAAATCCTCATTCAAATGTCCATGAGATTGAGAAGAATCATCAAAAAGTCATTTCACACAATTTTGATTGAAAATCTGCAGACGTATTGCGTCTAAATATGTGCCTTATTTTTTGACTAACGAACTTAACAGGCATAATCAGGCGTTGATCGTTCAAATGCGGATCAAAACTTTTTAACACACACCTATCGTAATTCTCCACATTCGACCCTGTGAACTTACTTTTGTTCCTAAAGCTGAAATCTGGGGAATTTGAAATAACACAAGAGAGCAAAAAAATCGCCGCGAGACTTAAAGAGTGCGGTTCCAAAATACGATTCATAGGAGCCATTCCAGCAATTCATACATGTTTTAAGCGATGTATAAATAGAGGAGGAAGGCATTTTGAAGGAGACAAGTCGCATTAAAAGATATACTCTTAGTAGTTATTGATTTAGTTTAAAAGTCATGTTTCTTTTTGAACAGACTACATATACTGACACGAAAAAAATTAGGTCTCTACAGATCTAGGCAGATTCAACCTTCCCCATGCAGATCTTTTAATTTCTCTTACACGAAATATACAAATTAGGAGTATCATTATCACCAAAAAATTAACTTCCACAATTTGATGAATCTCCACAATTTTTACCACCCCGAGTCTGAAAATAAAACATTTTTGAAATTATGTCTGCTTGTCGGTCGATTTCTTTAATAACTCAGATTTAATAACAGTAACTCACTTTAATAACAGTAAATTTCTATCAAATTTCGGACAAAATAAATCTGTGTGCATGTGAACACGGTAACTCAAAAACGCAACAAACTAGAAGTGGAGTTTTGTTGTACTATTTACACCAGAATTGTAGATCTGTATCGAATTTTGGACCCAATCAGTTAAGGGAGGGCCACTAAAAAGAGTACTCGATTCCCTTGACACGAAGCTAAACACAAAACGCATCGTATTGTGCAAGTATGTAAGAAAGTCGAATGGAGAGAAATATTCTTGCCACACTGACATTTCAAACAAAAAAAAGTTTCACTCTTTCTGCGATTAAAACTGATCGATTTTGAATATCACTGTTTTAGACCATTTCAATGGCGACCTGGAGGCGGGGCTTGTTCGAGGCGGCCCGCTCAGAACTTCATAACTTGGCCAGTTTTAGTTGCAAAAGAGTGGAACTTTTTTTTTCAAATGTCAGTGTGGAAAGAATAAATACGAGTAATAGGACCGGGGGACTGTATAAAACTTTAGAATTCGTTATTTTTTTCAGCAGTACATTTGTTACTCAAACAATTCAAAATATAATTATTTACGTCATTAAAACATTTTTCCAATTGGAGGTATATAACTATCTCCAACGGTTTAGAAATTAGCTATTAGACCACGACTAGAGTGGACATCTTGTATACGGAAAGCGACTTGGAGGCACAGCGTGAATCTCACAACTACTCAAATATCAACTCCATAAAAAGATCTGAAGAGTGAATTCTAGACAAATATCCTCAAATTCAAGTGAAGCTGAAGTTTGGAGAGGTGTAACACCTCAAATTTTCTTCTCGACTCCCGGACACGATTCAGCAAACGAAATCCATTCCTAGAAGTTCATAGAGTAATTTAAAAATGTGGAACTAGAACATCAATCTAACATATCAAATGATATGGCAAGAGCATTCCAACTTCGATGTCGGAGAATGGCGAGTTCAAAGCTCGATTTCTCTTAAGATCCGACAACGTGTGGGCCTGGTATAACTCAACTCCTGATCAGTGTCTCCCGAGCACAGTTCGAGCATCGAATTATGACATTTTTTCGCTTATAATATAAAATTAAATATGTCATAAACGTTATCATTCGATGCAAAAATGACCGGTAACCCATTAATATCTCAAGTGTTGTATAGACATGTAATTGAATCAATACAACAGTTTCCCAAAACAGAAATCCACGTCATCTAATTTGCCGACTCGGAAAACTACACTATTAAGAGGTTAAAATGTCGTTACAGATCAGATCTCCTCAGATATGATGTGGAAGTCTAGGCTCTCGGATGACGACTCAATTGCCTTGTTCTCGGGGAAATTATGAAATCTATCCCCCCATCAATCCCTGCACTTTCCCCTTTTTATAACTATAACCCCCTAACTTAACTAACCGGAAATTAATAAAACAACGAAATTAAATTTTATAAAATGGGGCACTTGCCTACCCCTGCTTCTACTTTCCAGGATGTAAATCTTGGCGTCAAAATTTACAAAAATAGAAATACGGCTTACCAAGAAAATTTTAAAATACTTCGGATTTTTCACATCACCGAAACCGTACAAAATAATTAAGAGTATTACTGCGAAAAGCAATAAATTTCGGAACGATACAATCTGCTTTAGGTAATTAAAAACCAAACATATTTACAGCGACAGGAAATATAACAAAATCACTCTCGTATCACTATTTAAAGCTTAATTTCCAGTTGAGCCATTACAATAAAACGCTAAAAAGGAACATTTGATATCCTTAAGCAAACACAAAGAGAATGGTTACACTACTTAACTATTACAATTTTATTCCTAAAAGAGTACACAATCTTTTAGAAATAGTACTCAGCCTAATAGGGTAGAGTTACAATCCAGGCAGTTAACTTTATTTTTAGTACCTCGAGAGGAAATATTACATGTCCGAACTATTAAAGCAAACATAAATTAAATTGAGCTTGCTTTAACGAGCAATAAAACAATCTCAATAAAGAACTGGATAGAGGTTTGGCACGCTGAACAGCCAACGACTGTACGGTCGGAAGCTGGGAAAGATAAAAGCGTAGCCTTTTCTCCTATAAAGGACACTTTAAAGATGCACGCTCAATAAATCACTGATTCCGCAAGAAACTTTATGAAGCTTGAAAGGACCGAAGTGTGCCGATTCTAGGAGTCGGTCTCTTCTTGTCCTTTTAAGGCTGATCTTTAAGTACACAGTAGAGGTACTCGAAGAAACCATGGAATATCAGAAACGTTGGAGGGAGGGGGGGCGCTATGTAACTAAAATTCAGCTGGAGTGTTCCCCCTCGACTTTCTTGTATGCTTATACAATACGGCGCTTTTTGTTTCAGCTTCGCAGCATAATGTAGAGAATAGAGCAGGGGTGGGGAACCTGCGGCCTTCTTGAGTTTCTTATGTGGCTTTACCAAATATTTACAATTTGCACTGAAATATATTATTGGCTGTAATATAATAATAATTTCAGAACAGTAACTCTTCGGCCCCTTTCACATTATGCGGTTTCAACCGTTACGGCGCAAAGTTGTTTACTTTTTTGCCGTGTCATGTTTGCTTTCACACTTGACGATTCCTCGCCGTCCGTATTTGAGCGCGCTTTCTCGTTTCTTAGCTGTTTCAGTATGGATCGGATGCAAGAAGCTGCAATATGGTCTTGCATCCATCAATCAAAAGAGACGCGACTATATTCGCCTCACCTTTTTGAAGAACAACAACTAGATGAATTTCGGAATTCTTTGATGAATTCCACAAACGGCTGAAAAATTATACTCTGCGGCAAAATACTAAAATTTGGAACTGCATTCGACCGACAGAAATGGTAGCTGCGACTCTGAAGTAAATGTGTTGCCCGTTAAATAATACGTAGGGGTGAAACATCCTCCCTTTGCTGTGAGGCGAAAGTTTGGAGAGGGGGTTGCCAGCTCAGATGTCGTCCTCGTCATGTGACTGCGGTTCAAAATGACGAGGTCCTAAAATAGACCTCGTGTTGCTTCAAAACGGAGCGTTAATATAACTAAACAAAATCACAAGCAACTGACACTTATTTTTAAATCTTAATCGTTTGTGTTTAAAACATAAAGGGTTATAGGACTTTTAACAACGAAAAAGCAATAGCTAAAGTGCGACTGTTTATTACTTAGCAAAACTCATAGATTTTTTTTTACCATAATTAGATAAGATAAGTTCCTCCCTAGATATGGATTTTAAAGTCAGTGTAATAATTTTAAACATTGTAAATGTATATATTAATAATATATTACGCAAATCGATTATACATAAGTTATGGAACGTGGATTTCATTTGCGCGCAGGAATTTAAAAAAACTAAGCCACCCAATGCAAACAAATGCTATGAAAATTCTCTTTGAAATATCGCAGCTTTAAAATCATTTAACATGGTGAATATTCAGATATGCTTTAATTACTTTTTATGACGTTAAATTAGTATACCATTTTCTTGAAAATTATATGCAAGATACCACGCACTGAAAAAAAACTATAACGCAATGCTTTGATTTTGCATGCTTTTTTTTCATTGAGTTTGTATAAATATACCAAGGAAATTTCTGTGTGTTTGATGAACAATCTTTTAAAAATCCTGCGCGTAAGCATATAAAGTATAAATCACTCACCAAATATCTCTTTATATTGAGATGGGTTTTGACTATATCTTCTCAATTATTTAAAGTACACTCATGTGCAATGCCATGATATATTCAGAAGGATTTAAATTTTCAAATAAAATCATAAAAAAATCGGAATCCGATTTCATAAAAAGTTCAAAATACTGAAGAATTCTATAAGACTGTCGGAATTACTTTGTAAAAAGCATAAAGTTTCTTGAAATAGCAACTTCAGAAATAAAACATATGTTATCTTAGTCATGATTATTAGACACTGCTATCCAGATTTTTATTAACTTACATGAAATAGTATATAATTCGTTTCCAATACCTTACACATGGCCGTCTTAACCAAAGGGCAAATTAGGCAGAAGAACAGGGCGCTATTGATCCAAGGGAGTAATAAAAACTTTCTATACTGATTTTGAACCAAAAAAATTATTCAATTGTAATTTTAAATATGTTATACAATTTTATATGTTATAATATGGTATAGAACCTAGATAATACAATAACATAGGAGAATATAATGTTATTATAACATTGTAATGCTCCTGAATTATTTTTTTAGCTAGATATTTTGTTTGGGCCATAACACTCAGTTTCCTAATTAGGGTGCTGATGTTGCAGCAAATTACTCTAGACGAGAATACTGAAATATCTTAAGACGGCCCTGATCTTACACAATATAAAAATACATAAAATTCGTTAACATTGGCATATTTCGGAATAAAAATAAAATAGCTAAATTTTAAATAGGAAAAAATAACGAAAACATTAAAAAATTACACAGTTAACACACAAATTAAATGAAAGTGCGTTCTATAATAACAAGGAAATCATTTAAAAATGACAAAAACAATAGTAAAATTAAATTTTTAAGCATTCTATAAAAATAATGGAATCATTAATTAACTGCAAAAGCTTCGAAAAGGCAAAAATAACAAGTGACCTTGTGAAGGTGAAGGACGGCAGGCGAATAAAATTCGGGCAGTGTGAAAGCGACAGCATAATTACATACATTACTACTAAGACGAAATCGTTCCGGCGCCGTTTTATTCAGTCGTTCACGCGGCTGTTTCAAACCTCAACAAACGTCCTCAAACCGCGTTCGGCTAGTGTGAAAGTTCCCACTCATTTCTTTAGTTTACCTCTGAGAGGCGGCCGAATGCATTCTTGCCGTAACGGTTGGAAGCGCATAATGTGAAAGGGGCCTTAAGATTCTGCTCGTGCGGCTTTTTGCCCAACTGCGGAAATTTAACCCCTTCTTCGTCGGCGTCGCATGTCATACGTTCGGCTCTTTTGTGCCCGTACGCTATTTAAATCCGTAATTAAGTCAACGTAACAAATAATTTTAAATACAAAAATCACCTGGTCGAGCTTAAATGTCTCAAGTATCCTTTACCATCTTAAATAGATTGAAATAATAAAAAAATATCCGAAATGGGTGGTGGCATCTAATTAAGAGGTTAAATAAAAACGTATGGCAAAGGGTTAATGGGGCATTTCAGTGCAAAAAGGTTCTCCACTCCTGGAATAGAGTATGAAATTTGGACCTCTTTCAACTTCGGGTGGGTCCAAAACTTGTTACAGATCCACAATTTTTGTGTCAAGACTGCATACCAAATTTCATATGTCTAACTCGTTCCATTTTCCAGTTATCGTGTTCGCAGACAAACAGACCGTCAGACACAATTCCAAACTTTTCTTGGACGAAGAGGGAGGTCTAAAACGTAGAAATCCATCAAAATCCCGAGGTCGGGTTTTTTAACGATTACAATACTTTCTCTTTTACTTTTTATACTAGAAAGTAAGAATAATAAAAGAAACATTCCAACAAAATAATTTTTCCGTATATATTCCATTAATAAGCGGAAGAAAACGAACAAAATACCTCAGCTTCCGTTCTTATAGTAAATGCCTGCTTTTGAAAAGCATTTTGTTAATTTTCATGAACATGGAAGTATCTTGATTCATCATAGTAAGGAAATCAAAGGGATTCTTACCTGAAAAAGAAAAAAAAGGCAAGAATTAAAATAAAAATAGATAAATGAGAGAGCACATAAATCATAAAGATGGTTTTAGTGTCCTAAAAATAATCATTAGAATTAAAATTAAAAATCAGAATGAAACAATACCTTCTCTTCGTACACTTTGTATACCAGAAAGTAATAATTTCAAAAGCAAATAAGTTTATAATATTACCATGTTATAAAATTATCACCACCAATCGAAAGTGAAAGTCGCTCTGAGTTTATCTCGTCTTTTTAGATGGCATGAAATCAAGCATATACTAAAGATACTTGACGAAACCATGGCATGTCAGAAACTGAAAACAGCTAAATTATCAAAGAAAAATTGAGAAACAAATAACTTATTATTTTTTTAGAGCAGAGTCATTGCTTTCGTAGTTACAACATTTTCAATCATCTTTTAGAGAGGCGATTATATCTTAGAGGCAGTGGCAGCAGTGATAAAGGAATACAGAGGGTGTCCGCACATTTCTTAAGACGATTTCGTTTCGCTTTAGGAGAAATTCGTTTGCTTGGAAAAATTTATTTTCACAACAATTCTATTTTTGAAGCTATAAAGTACCATCTTCTACCATAAAGTTTTGTTTAGATGTAAAAACGGCGCTTTTAAAGAAGCGATGAATGGAATGCTGCGTTTTTGTTCTTTCCAAAGAGAGTATCAACTGTAAAAGAACTATTAACACTAATTTGAAGGCCCAAAAGTACAATTTTCACCGTCTTCCTCCATGTCATATCGCTGAACGCAGAACACACTGCAGAATTCTCTATGAAAATCATTTATCCGGACAAAAATAGAAAAATGCTGTAACAATAGATGAAGCTTGAGTCTATTGAAATGACTGCAATGCTGACAAATTCAATTTATGCAAGAACGCCACACCAACACTATGCGAGTGTGGCGCCCTCAACCATTTGACTCCGGCCGGAAAACAATAGTCTAGATCAGAGATAGAGTGAACGGTCCAGGAAGAGCAAGACGACCTCTTGGTGTTAGGAGCGAGACGGTCTCCTGAAATTAGAGCTTATGCTCAATAGTTGTCAGATGGACAACGCATTGCTGTAATCGATATGCTGTCGTTCTAATTAGCAATCGCATTGTACATATTTCATATGTTCATATCCATCTGTAATTTCCAGCATTATTAAATTTAGTTTAAAATTTACTGAGTTGTGAATGCATAGCCCACATTTATTATCATCAAAGAGGAGAAGAAAACTTAAAACATGGATCAAAGAATCAAAAAAAGTTTTTCTAAGGGAATTATGATTGCTGCTGATTTTTCATATAATGGCAAAATAAAAGTAAAGAGAGTGGATAAAAATGTTAAGATCAACTCCACATACTATCAGGAGCATATTTTATCCAAAATCTTCAAGTATGAAATAACATATCTTTACCCATAATACCATCAATCAGTAGAACTGCACCTCACAATTCACTGTTAATTTCTTGGAAAAAATAGAACAAGAAATGGGTATGAAGACTATAACCTTCACTGATATTCCTGGTAAATAGTTTTGTATCATCCATGAGTTTTTGAGATTTTGGACTTTTAAAAACCGCACTGTCCAAACGTCGACTTACAAACCTCTGTGGGCATTGGTAAGCTATTCGAGAGAAATGGGACAAAATACCTCTTCCGATACCACAAAAATCATTATTGTCATGGAAGTTATGATGTAGAAAGATAGTTAATACGGGCTATCAAACTGAACATTCCAAAAGCAAAAAAATTATGTAGAATAGTTCTTAAAATACCATTAAAATCGTCCAAAAAATGAGCGAACACCCTCTGTATAAGGAGCTCTCTGGTAGGCGGAGACATATTAAGCATAGAAAGAGCTGACAGATACCTCTCATCTCCCTCCAGGAAAGGCGAGAGAGCAAGTAAGCACGTAGTCGCGTTCGAGTTTAGTTTTGTTAGATTAACGTCCCGTTTTTTAAAACAACTCGAAGATTATTTTGGGATGGACCTTGTAATTTTGAACCAAGGTCAGATGACGGGGAAGACACCTGAGATCGCCCCCCCCCCCCCCCTCTCTCCAAACTCCCGCACCACACCAGCGGGAGGACGTTTGACCCATTATGTATGCTTTAACGTGCAACAAGCCACAGCCACGGCGTATTTTCAATGGAATCGGGTTTCGAACATGGATCTCTTCGGGTAAGAAGCCGAGATCCTGCCACTAGGCCACCGCAGCCCCGTAATCGTGTCCGAAATAGGAAGTTAGAAGCGCTTTGCTATTGGCAGTAGGACTAATTTTACCTTTGATTCTATACCACATTTACTTTTAAGTGCGCAAGGTCAATTTGGCACAGTCGAATAGATCGAGAGTATATCAAGAAAAGTAATATGGTCAAGATTTGGATTATAATCCAGTTTATTATTGGTAGAGTAGACTTGGAGATATTGCATAAATCAAGGATACCAACTTGTTTTTATCCGTAAATCAACGAACTTTCACTTTGCTAAGTACCAAAAAGACATTACACTTATTTTGCATTATACAGTCGGACCTCTATTTAACGAAGTCGCTAAATTCCGGAAAAAAGTTCGTTATATGGAAAATTCGTTAAATAGAGATTCACCTTTTAAAATACTTTAAACTTCACAAAACAGATTTTAAATTCATAAACACTAAATATTATTAGAAAAGTAATTAATCGCACCGTTATTTTGTAAATTAATATCTATTTGTTTTATATATTTTACGCATCAAAAAGAAATCTGCAAGGAAAACAAGAATAAAACAAAACATTGTCCGGGAATATACTGTATTTTCAATTTTAAAAAATAATTTTAGATTAAAATTAATGAATTTTAGCATTTCATCATACGAAGGTTTGTTGATTTCTGCATCATGATCATTTCCATCTTCATCATCTTCGTCTTCATCGCAATTCATTGCTGTATTGTTTTTATTTTTCACACTGTCCACTTCAAAACTGCCTCATCCACATCTTCATAGACACATGCTTTTAAACGGTTTGAACAAGAATTCGATGAATCATAATTTTGTATCTTATCACGATTTTTTTTTATTATGGTTGATAAGCTGTTTGGAGGAATACCAAATTTTAAAGCAATATCTTTTTTTTTCACGCCTTTATCCACCTCATGAAGAATTAAATTTTTATCTTTGATGCTCAAGCACTTTCGCTTTGACATTTTCCATCTTCAAGGTCATTGATCACCATAAAATGTGTTAACAGAAAGAATAAGTTTGAAATGTTTAGAAATATTTTGAGAAATAGGGAGGAAAAAAATATTGGATTACAAGATAAAGTTCGTTCAATAGAGAATGCACTTCGCTATTTGGAGGTTATTTTACGAAGAAATTTGCAAAATGTTATTGGTTCCAAGAAAAAGTTCGCAGAATACAGAAATTCGCAAAATAGAGGTTCGTTAAATAGAGGTCCGACTGTATTTATATAGTTATCACGCTGAATATATTTGGGAAATCTGGCAAGTATACAGTTTTATCACCAAGAAAGGAAATGTCACTTTCGGCACAGATGGTCTTTTATCTCATAGAGGAAATCAGCCCAAATGCAAGACATGAAGAAAGTTTTACCCTTTTTGCGGACCGAGTCATAAAACTCAAATTCGTTTGTTTACGAGAGTTTGACATTTTCTCCAAAGATTTTAAACCCTTCTAAGACCGTAGTAAAGAAAAGTTTTCCCAAACAACACGAGAATTTCTTCGCAACACGATCAAGAATTTTCCTACCTCATGCGGTGGTGAAAGTAAATTTATTCTTTCCATCTCCACATTGAAAATGAAAAGCGCCAGCAGCTCCGAGATTATGCTGTCTGTTAAAATAATCCTGAATGCTATAATGCAATCAATTCACGTGACTAACTCAACTGCTTATGTCATCGAACATTCAGCCCATTATATGCCAAAACTCTATTATTTCACTTTTTCAAAAACAATAAAATATGATTGCATGAATGAAATATGAAAGAAAACGCTATTTCTGAAATTTTACAATTATAATTCATTAATTAACTTTTAATTAGAATTATCTTTTTAATTAGAAAAATGATTTTTATTGGATTTGTACCTTTTATAGCAGTCAGTTCAACATTCAGATGCAACAATCAAAGCTAAAACTCGCACTGTATAGATGAAAATACAAGCGTCCCAATAAAGGGACTATGACAGATAATGAGTTAAAAACAGTTTTATAACTACGAAAAACAGCAGAACTAGCTCTATATATATATATATATTAATTTTTTAACTTTCTTAAATAATCTTTTAACGACACCTCATTTTAATTACTTCTACTTTCATCGTAATAAGCGCACTACAACTTCCTTTTCGAGTCACGAGTCTTTACCGGGGAAATTCCCTTTTCTGGGTACTTAAACTTTGTGCGCATTCCTATCTGCCCTTTTTCCTCCAACATGTAAACGAATAACAACATCGCGCTGCTTACGCGTTCCCTTTTCCAATCTGGTCATGGATATTCGTATAATATGATTATTTTAACTATTGAAAAGTAACATACTATTGTCTACGATGGAATAAACGAAGATTTAACAACTGCTGTCTTTTTCTTAACAACATGGATTACTTCACCTTTAAAACCTGATGTTACATTATATATATATATATGGTGGTGGGTGCTCGAATGCGCTAACTATCTGCTGAGACCGAGGACGTCAAACAACGAATTGCGTTGCTAATAAAGTGATTTTGCGTGAGATTTATTATTTTTATTTTGAGGTTTATGTGCCTTATAAAACTTGAAAGGACGTCATGTTGCAAGTTCTCTCCGAGCAGCTACACCACTGAATACAAGTTATAGTAATCTGTGCCGATGCATTTGGCATGCATTACGTGAGCATGAACCGATTCCACTGTGCAACCCATTATGCAATCAGGTCCCGTACATCAGAACGTCAAGCGCGCAGTGCCTATTTTAGAATCCATAAAGCTTCAATAATTATCATAGGTGCAAAATGATAATTTTCTTTAGAGTATTGAATCGAGACATTCCACCATTAATAAACTTGCATTAACCCTTTCTAAGGCTCTGCTCTGGGAAGTATACTTACCACAACATTAATCAATTTTGAAAGGTTTACAGTAAGCCCTTTTTCCACCTCTGATTAGGGCGCCATCTCTTAATAACTTCAGAAATCATAAAAAATGTTAATAAACACTTTGACCACATAATGTGGTTTTAACAACCAAATTAATTAACAATCCTGTTGGATTACTCAGTTTGGTTTAGTTAAATTAACGTCCCGTTTTGAAGCAACACGAGGGATATTTTGGGACAGACCGCGTAATTTTGAACCGCAGTCAAATGACAAGGACTACATCTGAGCCCCTCTCCAAACTTCCAAATCATACCAGCGGGAGGACATTTGACCCCAAAGTATGATTTATCATGCAACAGGTCCACATACACGATGGATCTTCAGTAAAATCGGATTTTGAACCTGGAGCCCTTCGGCCCCGAAGCCGATATTTTACCACTAGGCCACCCCACCCCCCAGTTTGCATTAAAACACATTGTTTGTTTAAAAGAAAAATTAAAACATCAAACACTGTAGTGAATCGCCAATCTAGCGATAATAAGGATACGATAAGGATAATAAGGATATGATCAAGTATCGCCAAGGGCGTGTGAGTTCAACGTGTCAGTTTTGAAGTCTCTGCTGTCCTTTTATGGTATTTTGAAAATGAGTATTATTGAATTTAAAACATCTCCTGTTTCCCATGACAAAGTTTCTCGTTGTCATTTTCATAAATACTATACCGTTACACCACCGACGCTACTTATAAATACTATAGATATCGTACAGGCGCAGATCCCTCACACATTTTTTTTGTTGCCCTATTTTATAAAGCTAACCTATATAAATCACGCAACTTACGTAGTCTTTTTAATAGTCGCTAAATCTAACAATATTTTTGTATCAATCACGGAAAATAACAAACAACAAATCTCGAGAAGATAGCATTCTGACGTCAAATATTGTATACAAAGAGGTACTGCAAAATTGTAAATATATTTACAACAATAAACTGTCTTTGTTATTTTGTCTATACACTTAGCTGAATATTTAATTTCAACAATCCAACAAAAGACTAAATTATTTGGGGGGGTTGAAAGTTTCGCACGAGTTTACTGGTTAATTAATATTAATATTATTGCGAGATACGTTCAATATAACAATAACGTATAAATAACAATACGCTCAGTTAAAACAACCTCATTGAATGCCCACGTTTTAAAACCCAGAGTTGGCGATTTTTATACTCGGCTTTACCTGCACTGACTACATTAACTGTTTGAACCCTTTCTTGGTTACCTTTTAGAATTTTTAAAAAAACATTTGATTTTGTTCTCAGTTTTAAACAATTTCTTTAGCACAACAATAACACCTTGTTTAAAAAGATTTAGACCTTGTTCAATTTTATCGTTGCATGGCAATAAAATCAAAATTTTAAATTTTTACAGGTTCTTTCAATATCACAGTTTGCTACTACATCTTTTCACAATTACTTAAGTTGGCGCAGCATCGTTTAATATTGGCAATTGAGCCAAAAGCCCCTAGACACCTTAAACCATAAAAAAAAAACCTCATTTGGTTCCAGACAAAAACAACTGCATGGCACTATTTCCAATCACAATGAAATTTAACGACAGTTGCGTAGATCCTAGAAAATACGCCAGTTTATTCAGCGTGCGATACAGAGATGACTTACAGAAACTCTGATGAGACGTCCACTTCCATGTAATATTAAGCAAATATATTTCAAACTTACGAAAAGTGGGGAAGAGGGGAAAAGCCATAATTCTGATTTTGACATCATAAGCGTCACCGAAATGTGGTCAGCAGGAAAAGATCTCAACTAAAAGCCGAAATATGCTTGAGGAAAGATCTTATACAAATTTGCCGAAGAAATGCAAAAGTCGAAGAGGAAGGGTGTCAATGTCACCCTACCGAAAAAAAAGGGGGGAAAAAAACCTGCCAGTTAAAATTTCCCGACAGCAAATTATTCTAGCCCAAAACGGAAAAAACTGCACACTCAAATCCAGAGGTAAATCTCGGAATATAAATTTGCGCGCGATCGAATTTGAACTCTATAGATGGATGCAGAGAAAGCTACGAAAAAATGGGAGGGTGAGGTGTTAAAAGACGATAAGAATGCAGTGTTGAACGGAAAAAAATTATCCCAGAGAAAACGATTTATTCAGCTAAGTAGACCCCTCCTCTGGAGCGAGCAGTTCGCACACTTGTTTCTCGGGATACGCCTTCGAAATCCTCAAGTAATGAGAATCCCAGATGGGAATTAATCCGGAAGCGCTTCTCTCACTTTTTCCTCTCTCTCTTGTAATAAAATTGGATGCGAGGAAACACGATAGCCACGAATTAAGGAAGAGTTTCCATTCTCACTTTTTTTATGTGTGTCTCTCTTTTTCTCTCAACTTTAGAGACGAAACCTAAATTAAATATGAAAAGGACATTTTTAGGAACATCTGCGAAGTTTAATTTCGGAGAGCTTTAAAAAAAATTTGCTGTAGAAGATGTAATGGCTTAGTGCTCGTGCCTGATGCACCAGGCATTATCCAAAATCAAATGGAATTTAATATTTAAACACAGAGATCGTTGATATTATTAAGGCGCTTTCAATATCAAAAAATGACTTGACTTAGAAAAATATTTTATTTGAAACTTTTCGTTGTAGATACACGATTTCTATTCTCGAGATATGGTTCTTTACAATCCGCCAGGCATACTTTTGGTTGCACACAATACATAAAATATTACATTTTTAAAAAACATTTGCATGTAATATAGTATTTCCACAGTAATGGAAGCTGATCTTTTTAATCTCGAGCAAACAAATTATTTCCTGCCTTTGGAACAAATTTCGCAAATACAGAATGGTCATAAATTATTGGACACATTTCAGAATTGAATAGAAGAACAATAAAGTAATTACATATTTAATGCTTTTTTAAACAAGGACATTTAAAACAGTTTTCTTTCAATAATGACATTTTGAACTTTTAATAATTTCCACATGAGCTCTATTAGTCGCATGCAAAATATCCAGTCGTTATTAAATCTTACGTAAAGTATTGCAGCACATTTCAACCATTATTCCACCAATGACCTCAGTGATCTTTCGTTTTAGGTCATTAATATCGCAAACTTTTCTTGCATAGACAAGGTCTTTGACAAAATCTCAAAGAAAAATAGGAATAATGACAGAGGATCGTGGTGCAGGCCAAAGAATCAGTACTCTTCGATTAATCCATCGTTCTTGGGAAATTTTCCAACAGGTAGTCCTGGACAAAGAAACACCAATAGAAAGGCAAAAAACTGTTTAAAAAATTCTCACATTTAAAACAAAACTGCTATTGCTACATTGTTGTCCTATATTCAACTTTGAAATGTGCTCAATGATTTAAGATCAGCCTGTAGATTGAAATGTTTGTACAAATTTGAACAAACTGAATACTGTATTTTTTTTTTAGTTTTATATTATTTTACTACTACGGTAAACAACTAACCACTTGCATAATTGTTCTTTACCGATGAAATACTCAAGATAATAAATAATAAGCCAAAGGCGGAAGTGAAAGTTGTATTAATTCCGTAAAGATTACCGATTTCCTGCCCATTCCAAAAGAAAACCAGAGGGAGTGTCCTCCCCGAAACTTTCTCGCATAGGAATAACACTGGTAGGGGGGTGGGGGGAATGCACCGCGCGCCAGAAAACGTGCGGTATTCCCTATAAGCTGGAGAAAATGCACGCTTCAGCGTTCGCATTTTTTTTGAGACTGAGATACGTAGAATGGGGGAAAAAACCGTATAGGCAATATCAACGTCTTTTTTTTAACCGATTTAAACGAAAATTGGACACAAATCTACAATTAAGATTAGAAGGCCGCATACCAAATTTCATATATCTAAGTCATTACCTTAAAGAGTTATTGTGTTCACAAGTTTGAGATTATACAGACTGACAGACAGTCCACCCTTTGAATATTGACCCAAAATTTTATACGGACCTACATTCCTGATGATAAAACCGTGTAAGAAATTTTATCCATCTAGCTATTCAAGTTTTTGAGTTATAGTATTCACATGAACGCGGACAGACAGACATCCCCTGGATGGATTTTGTCCAAAATTTGATAGAAACCTACAAATTATGCAAGATCACATACCAAATTTCATCTCTGTAGCTCTAATAGTTTTCGAGTTATCGTGTTCACAGACAGACACGCAGACATAATAAGACACATAATTGTGTTTTTTGGACTCAGGGAGGTCTAAAACGTGGAGATTCATCAAAATCTCGAGTTCGAATTTTTTGAAGATTGCAATACTTTGTATACTTCGTATACGAGAAAGTAAAAATTTGCAGTTTCAAACTCCATCGAAGCATTTTGAGTCATTACGAAGTTACTGGATTTGACATAAAGATCTTTGTCTATAACACAATCTACTTCGGATACATAAAAGAAGTTCAAAGCGACTGACGAAAAGTCTTTGTTCAGTTTTATAACTGTAATTTGACAGTTAACGGCAACACATTTGGTTAATTCGAAAACTAAAATTTAAAAGGATAGAAAAATGTCCTAATTAAACCCAAACAGAAACCTATGCCACTTGAAAAGACTTGTCACTTTACTTGCAATATCAATGAAATTAATAGTGAAATGATACAAACGATAAGCCACAATTTTGATTTGCACGTCATAAGCATAGCCAAACCATAGACGGCAGCAGAATGCAAATATCACTAAAAACCAAAATAAGCTTTCGGAAAATTCATATACAAATTTGCACACAAAATGCAAAAGCAAAACCGATGAGGTAATCTATCAAAAACGCACCATCGCAAAAAACACCCCCAGTTTACTTTTCCTGACAGCAATTTTTTCGAACCCAAAACGAAAAGAACTGCACACCTAAATCCGGAGCAAAATCTCAGAATTTAAATTTAGGCACGATCGAATTCCAGTGCCATTGATAGATACTGAAAAGTTAAGGGAAAATGGGAGGGTAGGATGTTAAAAGACGATAAGAAAGCAGAGATGGGGGGGAAAAATCATCCAAGAGAAAACGAACAAAAGTAGACTCTTGCTCTGGAGCGCGCAGTTCGCACACTTGTTTCTCGAGATACGCCTTCGAAATCCTCAAGTAATGAGAATCCTAGATGGGAATTAATCCAGAAGATCTTCTCTCACTTTTTCCTCTCCCTTGTAATAAAATGAGTTTGGGATGCGAGGCAACACGATAGCCACGAATTAAGGAAGAGATTCCATTCTCACTTTTTTTGTGTGTCTCTCTCTTTTTCTCTCAACTTTAGAGTCGAAACCTAAATTAAATATGAAAAGGACATTTTTAGGAACACCTGCGAGGTTTAATTTCAGACAAACTTTTAAAAATATGGCTTTACTGCAAAAGATATGTGACTTGGTGTTCGTTTGGAACACCGGGTATTTTTCAACATCGACCGGAATTTAATAATTAAAGAAGGAGATCCCTAAAATTATAAAGTCACTCTGAATTTTTTAAAAATGACATAGAAAGAAAATGAATCTTTTCTTTGCACATAGATGCACAATTCTTATATTTAGGATAAATGCACTGGAAAGAAACTTAATTCGGTTACAAGCAACTGAAAATGAAATATTACATTATTGCATTTGATACAAGTTAAATCAGTTTTGCATGCACTATGTGCATGTCCGCAATAATGAATCTTATTATCTCTTTTATCTCAATCAACAGATTACTCGCTGCTTTTGTAACAAAATTTTGTAGTTTCAAATGTTTATGTAAATTTGAATCAAATTTATGAATGCCATCTCTTTAGTTGCATATAACTACTCTATAAACGGCTAATCACTGGTCTACACAGATTTTTGTCAATGAAATGTTCAAGGCAATATTAAACCTAAGGCTAAGCGGAAATGGAGAATGGCTGTATTTCAGGAAGTTTATCAATTTGGAGCTTAAAGTTTCGAATTCTATGGAAGCATTTTGAGTCGTTATTAAGTTTCTAATTTAGTTTAGTTATACTAACGCCTTGTTTTGAAGCTGCACGTCGGATATTATGGGACGGACCTCGTAATTTTTAACCGTGGTCAGAAACGAGGACAACATCTAAGTTCGCTAACCCTAAATTTCATTCGACAACAGTGCCAGGGCGTTTGACTCTCGACCGATTTAAAATACACTAGAACGGACTAATCAGCGGAACTTCCATACAAACGGGTTTCGGTCACAAAGCCAAGACTCTTCAATGCGGACATAGCGGTTCTTAAAAAGTAACTGGATTTTACATGAAGATTTTATTATATACGACGTTTAAATTAAGATATAAAGCCGAAGTTCAAAGTGATTTGATGAAAAGTCTTGGTTCAATTTTAACAGTGCCATTAGCTAATAGCAGTTCCATTTCAACAGACGATTTTTAAGAGGATTTAAAAAAAAGTCATCATTTAACCAGAAAGGAATCCTATGTTACTTCGAAAATGTTGTCCACTTACTTGCAATATCAATGGTATTAAAAGCGAATTGATAGAAACGATAAACCACAATTTCGATTTTCTCATTACAATCACAGCTAAACTATAGGCAGCAGTAAAAGCAAATATCACTAACAACTAAAATATGCTTGCGAAAAATTCATATAAGAATTTGCAAACAAAATGCAAGAGCAAAATGCTCGATGCAGGCGAAAAAATTCCTCCAGTTTACTTTTACAGACAGCAAATTATTCCGAACCCAAAACAAACGGAACTGCCCACCTAAATCAGTAGCGAAATCTCGGAATTTAAATTTAGGCACGATCGAATTCGAGCGCCATTGATGGATACTGAAAAGTTAGGAGAAAATAGGAGGGTAGGGTGTTAAAAGACGATAAGAAAGCAGAGATGGGGGGGAAAAAATCATCCCAGAGAAAACGATTTATTCAGCTAAGTAGACTCTTGCTCTGGAGCGAGAGTTCGCACACTTGTTTCTCGAGATACGCCTTCGAAATCCTCAAGTAATGAGAATCCCAGGTGGGAATTAATCCGGAAGCGCTTCTCTCACTTTTTCCACTCTCTCTTGTAATAAAATGAGTTTTGGATGCGAGAGAACACGATAGCCACGAATTAAGGGAGAGTTTCAGGCTCGGTTTTTTTTTCATTCACCTCTCTCTCTCAACTTTAAAGCCAAAACCTAAATTAAATACGAAAAGGACATTTTCAGAACATCTGCGAGATTTAATTTCGAAGAACTTTATAAAAAATGGATGCACGGGGCCTAGCGTTCGTCGGAAACGTCAGGTGTTAGAATTTAATATTTACACATGGTGATTTCTTTTATTGAAGTCGCTTTTAATTTTAAAAAGCGCCTATGCATAAAAGCGGTTATGAAAAATAATATTTGCCGAGTTGCTTCGCATCAGAAACGTAGCTATTGTTTTCAAAATAAACTTCTGCAAAGTACAAACATGCATTTTCATTTTACTTGAGGAATTCTTGTCGCTGCTTTAAATAAAGTTTGTAATTAGTGGTCAATATTTGCATATCATTTTAGCCTTATTGTTTAAATTATCTTTAATTCCAATTTTATTTTACAATTTTATACCACCGATTAGATGCATTAATGTTCTTTGCCTCTGAAGTACTTAATACAGAAATAAGACAAGACTTAAAAGTTGTAGACCAAGTAAAAGTTAATAACGTAAAATAAGTACAGTTTTATACTAATGAATAAGTATAACTTTTGACAAGATAATTTTATTATTATGCGAAGGAGCATACTTTAAAACTATTTTTCTATACAATTCCTGCCATTATAAAAGGCCGTTTTTATTTATTGTAATTTTTTTTTCATTCTATTCTCCAGCTAGAGAAGAGAACCAATGCTGCCCTGAAAATAATGATTTTCCAAGCCAAATACTGACGGGTGACGAGATGAGATATGGTCTCTAAAATCTCACCAGAATTCAAACAGCAATCTATGGAATGACGACATGCAGCGCGTATCCGAAGAAAACAGTTCAAGCTCATCGTTTCAACCGGAAAAATCATGAACACTACCCTTCTGCAAAAGAAAGGGGTTTTGCTGGTTGACTTCTTGCCGTGAGTTGAGACTACAAAAGCTTTAAAATATTGTCAAACTCTCGAAAAGCTTCAAAACGCAAACCAAAACAGGAAGAGAGGCATGCATGCTCACTCCTGAGATTTTGTTGCTTGATGATAATGCTTGACATCTCATATTACCAGTGCCACATTAGAAGCTGACTGAGCAGTGACTGGGAGCATTCGAAAAACCTACCTTATGGTTCTAAAGGACCTGTTTACACAGAAATAATCACTGGTCGCAACAAGAGGCCAAGTGACCCCTACAAACTCCCGTCATCAATCAACAGACTGACGACAAGGACACACCTATGCGCAGAAAAGGAAAAAGCAAGTTGTCCAATCCACCTTAGTGACTGTTATTCCAACTTCAGACTGTTGCTTGTAGACCAGAATTTGTTGTAGTTCATGTGGTCTCCTACTGCGGTAAGTGACTGTCCCCGTGTAATAAGGGTATAACACAGAACCATTTCAATAACGACGAAGACGCAAAGAAAGCTTGCAACGAAGGTTGTCTTCACAGGCGAGGCTGTTCTCTTGCGGAATGAATGGAAAAAAATGATTATGAAGTATGAAAAATATATCTTACAAGAGGAGGGCACGACTTGGGAAATTGAATTTGGGATGAGACTTGGTATATTAATAGTATACCTTTAGTGTGTTTATCCATTAAATTAATAAAGCGCAATGGCCAGTCAACTCGAAGAAATTAGCCCTCAAACTTTTGGCACTGAGTATATACCAGTAAATTGTCGTCGTTGGTGAGAAACGAATTGGCATGGTCGATAGAGTACTCGCTTGCTAACCTTTTACTCCGGGTTCGAATCCTCCCTCCGCTTTTTTTTAAATATATTTTGAAATTAATAATTTTTAATCAAATTTAAAATTTATACATATTATTAAAATGTTAATTATTTTTATACATTAAATAATTTTTATTTACATAATATTTGAATTATAGTTCACTTTAATTATTTAATAGTAAAATAATTATGAAACTCTAATGATGTTAAATAATAGTTATATTTAACACTATCATTAAATGCCATTAAAATTTTTAAATTATTTGATTTAAGTAATTACAAAATTTTTGTGTTAACTTTACGGAACCGGTTTTAACCGCGGAAGAGAGAATTTATTTATAATTATTTAACTGTTTAAAAATTAAATTATAACCATAATTCTAGTATCATATGAATAAACGGTTAATTTTTGAAGAAAATTATTAATATTTTAAATAAAATATTTTTGCATGTCAATTCGATTTAAAATTATTAATTTTTAAAATTGTTTTGAAAAAGAAAAAAATAATATTTATAAATACAACTTTAATGGTGATAAATAATAACTATGGTTACTCTTATCATGAATAAATTTCTGTAGGCTATTTTAATTTGTAAATTTTTGAAATTTGTCTACATTTATTAATTTTTATTTACAAACAAGAACCAGATTGATAATTCTCATAACAACATTGGAAACAAAAAATATTTTGACATCTTGCATAATTATTAAATGGTGTACGTTTCTTTAGGAGGTCTGTTGGGAAATAAACTTCAAATTTCGGACCATCTTCATATGCATTCAATAGATTAACAGCTGCTGTAACTTTCCAGGTCAAAACCCGTTCCCTAAATTTGGAACGAAAATTTTGTAATTACTTAAATCGAAAAATGATAATAGTAAATATAGTTATTAGTTAACATCACTAAAGATGCTTTTATAATAAGTTAACTATTTAAAAATTAAATTATAATTCAAGTATTATATAAATATAAATTTAATGGATAAAAATGATTAATATTTTAATAAAAGATATTTATAAGTTTTATATTTAATTAAAAATTATTAATTTCAAAATATATTTTGAAAAACGAAAAAAAAAAAGCGGAAGCGGATTCGAACCCTGAGTAAAAGGTTATTAATCGAGCGTTCTATCGGCCAAGCTAATTCGCTTCTTATCAACTCCGACAACTTACTAGTATATAAGATGTGCCGAAAGTTTGAGGGCTAATTTCTCCGAAATGGCTCGCCATTGCGCTTTATTATTTTAATGGATGAACACCCTAAAAGGTATAATATTAATATATCTAGTCTCATCCTAAACTCAATTTCCCAAGTCGTGCCCTCCCCTTGTTAGTAATGGCAGAAACTATGTAGAAAGTTTTCATTCATTCAAAGTTATCCTGCTAAGAGTTGTGTGTATTTTTAATACCAAAACAGATGTGCCTTGTATATCTATAAATGGGTATTTTATTAGTAAGTGACAACTTAAGTTCACAAAATGAGAAAAACTATTATGTGTAACAAAACATCGCGTTAAAGCATCCTAAATATGATTTCAACGTATCAAACGTAATCGATATATTAGATCATAATGTGATTCACAATTATACTATATTATTCGATTGATAATATATTAGATCATAATGT
>BGPR01000332.1:128057-144647 GCA_013235015.1 Araneus ventricosus | reverse complement strand
TGGAACGAATTATTCAATCCAAGAATCCAGAGAACACCGGTCTTTCACCGCAATGCATGGGACAACTAAATAAGCGACGTCGATCCCGGCTGCGAGACAACGAGTTATTACTACGGGTCAAAAGGTGGCTCCAGAAATGGGCTGGGATTCTCAATCAAAAGGGGGGGAATGATTAAGAGGTCCGTCAGACAACGGGTAAAATGCCGTTCGCCTATCGAACTAATGATGATTGAGCTTGCGGAACCCTCGCCGAGTTCTGGAACTAGGTTAGACGCAGGAGTAACGAACCCGTTGATTAGTGGTCCGAGGGGGCGGGGGCCAGTCCTCTAAATGACATGGACGAAAGGGTAAATTAAGCCTGACCGGGTATCTGGAGAGAAGAGCACCCGTTATTAGGCAGGAAAGTTCGCAGAACAAACAAGTAGCGTCTCCAGGAAAATGGGTTAAGTTCGGGTAATAAATAATTTATGGTGTTGACATAGAGATGGTTGGATTGTCTTGAATCGAATTTGTACGGCGTATTATCGACAGAGATGTTTTAATACAGTTTTTGATTTATTAAGAAAGATATTTTGTCCTGTCACATGAAAATCTCCTTTATGAATAAATTTTATATTTACAAACGAAGCCCCATTGATAAAATGTAATACGGGTAAAGGTATTTTAGCGGTCTATTTCAAGCAGCGAAGTTACAGGTACTTCTTCACTCAACAGTTTCTCCCTAAAAGCTGAAATTCTGGAAACGCTAAATGTCCGGCTATTTGTCAAAAACGCTGACATACAACCAAATAACTTAGCACAGTAAAGCCACCATAAGCGAAAGAGGATTACGTTATAATCCAGTTACATTACAATAAGACTCATATTATTTTCATTTTATTTACTGCGAACACCATTTAGGCAGTACTTTTACACACAAAAGAAAATCTGAATACCTATTTAAAAATACACTTCGTAGCAATTTTTAAAAAATAGGGAGTGTTCTCCCCTCGACTTACATTTCCAACAAATATATCACTTGTAACAAGCAGTCAAAATTGATTCTGCCTACGGTTTATACCGCCAGCCGTTTTCGATTGGCATCAATAAAAATCTTCCAACAAGCTTCAAAAATTACCTTTCCCACTAACAATAACTTATGGTATAATCAAGACCGTCTTAACAAATTTTTGCGTCCTGGTTTAGAGTAATTTGGCGCCCCATCAGAACCGTAACGAAATTCTCTATTATTAATAAAATAAATAATCAACACCTTCATACTAACCATTCAGAGGTATATATTATTGTGTAAAAAATATACTCGCATCAAAATAATTCTGAAAGTTACATGCACTCACAATATACACAGTATGATAATTACCATTACGTTTTTCAAATATAATACATCATATAATATTCTTTAACAACCCTCCAATAGTGTGATTAAAGAAATGAATCTGATGCACTACAATGATATTAGGTATAAGTGTGCAGTTGACAACTTTATCATTGATACGGTAGGTAACTTCTATTACAAGTATAGCTTGGGATTTCTCACTAATTGTCTCTATGAATATTTTTGAACTGATATACAAGTTTATGAGGAATTGCAAAATCAATGGCTATCTAGTTAAAAAGCATTAATCATATTTTTACTTTTAAAATTATAATTACATACATTTGTTTGGTTCAAAGCTAAAATATAATCAGTAGAGTAAATTTTTGGGGGCCTTTTGATCAACAGCGCCCCTGGGCTACAGCACAATTAGCCCGATGGATAAGACGGCACTAGGTATAATTGACGGGTTTTTTAATTGTGTCTTTCATTCTTTTTTAAACACTTTTATTCAACTAGAAACTTCATTAACTTTTTAAAACGCTTTTGACTAACTAAGAATACGCACAGAAAGAGAAAATTTCAAGAACCAATGAGGACAAGATGACTTTGAGACAACACCTTGCTTCTTAATTGGAGAGTAGCACGTTCAAGCCTCGGGTTTAACAAGGAACCGAGATGTGGGCTGTTCGGTGAATAAAAAAGTCAACGAATCAGACGCAAAGTGATATTTGGAAAGTACAGTGCCATCTCCGAAATGCCGTTCTTGTCATTGTCCAAGGTCTCACTCGTGCATCCAATTATCGTATTTTTAAACTAATAAATTAAGTCATACATAGATGTAATAATTCGATACAAAAATTTCCAGGTACACAAACTTAAACGTTCTATGAACTATTAGTTGAATTAAAAGGACAACATTCCTAAAATAGAATGCGTTTTAATTACATAGTAGAGATTAGTCCTGTCTAGTGGTTAAAACAGCATGATAATGAAATCAACCAAAAGTAGACTATCATGTTTAAAATAACGTAATTTATCAAATCGAATCCCATATTGGAAGAATCTAGTTCCGATGGCAGGATGAAGAGCCGATATGACAACGATAAGGGCATTAAAGCGCTGGAACACTGCACTTGGAATTTGTTATGTTTGAGAGATTTCACAAGTTTGAAATAAAGACGAATAACAGGACTTTTAGAAAAATGTTGAAATCATTCAAGTAAACTCTTTGCCTCATGTGTGAAGACATATTACTAACTGAAAAACGGAACGAGTTAGACAAGCAACATTTGGTAAGCGACACTCCCTCCTAAATTGTAGAGATGTAACAAATTTTGGACGAAATTCGTCAATGGGAAACCTCGCTGTCAATCCAGGCGCATAGAAACACATTTCAAAAACGCAACGAGCTAGATAAATGAAATTTGGCCTATGATTTTATTATTACAACTGTATATTTCTATCAAATTTCAATCCTAATCCGACAACATATTGACTTCCTGTCGATCTGTCTATTTGTGCAAATGTGAAAGCTATAACCGAAAAGAGTAATAAGCTAAATGAATAATTTCTAGTATATGATCTTTACAACAAAGATGACTAATTTGGACTAAATCTGTTCACGGGTAGATAGTTTGTCTGTCCGTGCGTATATGAACATAACAGCTAGAAAACACAACGAGCAAGATAAATGAAATTTGGTAAGTGATCTTGAAGCCAAAATTGAAGATTATATCAAATTTGGTCACAATCTGTCAAAGGGAAGCTGTCCAATAATCATCTTCGATTGTCTTCAAGGAGCAAAATAAAATCATATTTTGTAAGTATACGAAAAGTTTAGCGGAGAACAATTCCATTATTTTTAATTCCATTTTATTGACATAATACAATAAAAATGCATCAAATTCAGTTTCATATTTCATGTCTTTTAAAAAACAGAGTAGTTTTGTTTCGTGACGATGGGAGTCCATCGCTGCACAGCGACTTTCCCCCCGTACATTGAACCTTCTCGGCATGGCGTCCATCTCTGCAAGCTCAGTTTTAATTGACTGATTTCCTCCATTTCCGACAGGGAAATGATGCAGGAAGCCATTCCAATGATGGACACAAAGTTTCGAAATATTGACTGTCATCTGTAACGATGAATCATAAGAATTCAGTTTTAACACGGAATGATTTTCTCGCGAGGTGCACTGCTGATAATTGTGAAGGAAATGATTCATCTTTTAGACATGTGTTTAACCCCATTGCCACACACTTTCAGTTTTAAAATCGAGCCCAAAAAACGCACTTCTTTAAATTGTTTGTTACCGCCATGGGAAATTAAGCGTCAGTTCTATATTTGGAAATGAAAATTATCACATTTTTCCACAGCATTTTTATGAAAACTCTCAACGGCTCTAACCGTAATTTGTTTATCACGGCTTTTTTCTACCCCCCAGAACAAATAATTGCTATGGACCGGCAATTGCTTTATACGAATTCAAAAATTGTTACTGTGAATAAAAGGTGGTTACAGCCGTCGGAAGTTTTATTGTGAATTAGTTATAAACATGCGTTCTCGGTAATGTCAAAATAAAATACCTACAGCTCATCCTGAAAGAAACACACTTTTCAACTGACTGGTATATGAAAAGCGTATTATATACTAGCTTCTAACCAGTCATCTGATTATTGAAGAGAACATGTTTTGACTTTGTCAAGACATGAAAAATCATACACAAAATCAGTTTACATGTTATCTAGAATGCTACATCACTTTTTTGTTCAAAATAAATACATTAGTAATAAAACTATTTTTTTTTTATTAATGAAAGCATAGTCGGCTATAGTCGTTATTTGTCTACATATCGCTAAAATTGGACGGCTGGATCCGTCGTGTGTAGCAATGGTTTAAAAATGTCGGATAGTCGCCAAAACTCGCCCCCCCCCCGAATGGGTTCATTAAAATTCTTTCTTTTTAATCATTTTAATTATTTATTAACGACTCGACGGATAATAATAAATATTTATTGTTCTTAAACTGCAAGTTCTAATATGAAAATCGTAAAATATCAAAAATCGAATACCAAATTGTTAAAAACGGAATTTTAAAAGTTGAATCTAATGTTGAATATGTATTATGCGCCTAAGACATATTTACTGCTTAGTATTATGCGCCTAAGACATATTTAAAAAAAGTAAGATTTGCAGCAAAACAGGACTATATTAATATCCATCTATATTTTAATAAATGGTGAAATGGTTAAAAATATTTTTGCAAAATGCGAGGTAGAGTTTTCAACATGCAGTTACAGGACCTCCTTTAGTGCTGCTGTAATACCAGAAACAACGTGGAAAATAAAGGGATAAATTAAATTTGGATCCATAGTAGCTGAAAATCTTTATCAACAAACCCTCTAAAAACAAAAACTATACAATTTTTGTTTTACATGTTATCAAACGTGACTGAATCAATTTGTCTAATCAAATGTGATTTTATCGATCGACTTATTGACACACAAAGAATATTTGTGTATCAGTAAGGGGACATAATATATCACAGTATAGTTAAAAATGGCATATTCTATGCACTGGCATTGCTCTCATTCTAATATCTTTTGTTTTCTAGCATACGAAGTAGACATGGAGAAAGTATTGCAACTGTCATTTATTGCAATTGTCCTTGGACGCATTAACAAATATTAGACCTCTCCATTCAAAATAATGATTTTTGTAATTATCCCTGAATGTATGCGAGCAAGACAATTCAAAAACATAAAGGCCAAGATAGATGAAATTAACATCCCACCAAAGTCTTCAAAGTCAGCACCAGAGTTGAGTTTAGTTATGTTAACGTCCGTTTTGAAGCAACACGACTATTTTGGGACGGACCTCGTGATTTTGAACCTCGGTCAGATGACGAGGACGACACCTGAGCTGGCACCCCCCTCTTCAAACTTCCACGCCACACCAACGGGAGGACGTTTGACCACTACGTATGATTTAACGTGCAACAGGCCCCATACACGGCGGATCTTCAGTGTAATCGGGTTTCGAACCTGCAGCCCTCTGGCCCCGAAATCAAGACCTTACCACTAGGCCCACCGCGGCCTGTCAGTAACAAAAATTAAGCCCCCTTCGGAGGCTATGGACTTCAATAATCAACCTGTTGGTTAATTTATATGACATTTAGTTTGTGGTTTTCATATCAAAACTGAAGATCGGTAAGAAATTTTGGACAAACACGTCAATGGGAAGAAGTTTCCAAAATGCATTTCCGATTTTCTTTACTGTACTACGAAGTTACAAGAGCCATATTTACGAAAATATTTTTAATATCCTCACGCACACGGCGCAAGGAAAATATTGCGCACATATTTTGCCACTAGGTTTATTTACATACGAATCAGAAATACGTTCAGTGGTATTTATACATTCATTTGTGTGCAAAATTATTATGGCTTCAAATTAAATGCGTTTCTTAATTGAAGAAATGAGACAAAAAAAGAAGAAGGAAAGAAAATTAGCATCATTGGATGGATAAGTTTTCTTATTTGTCATCTTAAAATTCTTAAATTAAAATCACGAAAAGTGATCTTTAAAAAAAAGAGAGAGAGAGAGAAATTTCGAATACCAGTTTTCAAAGTTACCGCCGGAAGATATCGAAAGCGCAAAAAGACAGCTATGACAATAGAAAAGGTAATTTCGAATAGTTATTACGAATTTTATAGATATCAATCGAGAATGTTTGGTTGCACAACACATAGTCACAATTGCCTTTGACCACAGCTTCTAAGTGGCGCCCTTATACAGCAGTACACGAGAAGACAGAGGGAAGAAAACTCTAATTTTTCTTTAAAACTATTGTAAAAGAAATTAAAATTAAACTTTTCTACAGATATTTCCATGGAAATCTACGCAACTATATTTCCAACCAACTATATTTTGCTGGTGCAGATTTTCGATTTAAAAACAACTTCTGCGCACTCACCATTAGGGGTGTAACGAATAGTGATTTAGCCGAATACTCGATTAGAAATAAAGCCGAATATCTACTTTTTAAAAAACATTTCACTTTTGATGGTAAATAAAATATTCCTCAAATTTTAAATGAAAAAAATTAAAGATTAATAAAATTGATCTTATTATTATTTTTTATTGATTTTATTAAACATTAACACCTTGATGTATTTTTGTAGTATATTTTAAACACTTTAATTCTAAGAATAAGACAATATGGCTTTCACAAATCTAAATAAATTATAATAATATAATTTTATCTATAGATACATTAGATTATATTTTTAAGATATTTATTTTTTTAGAAAATTTATTAAAACCTAAAAAAAAAAATTTTAACCTTGCTTGTCATCCTTTATGTCTTTCACTTAACTAAAACACATTTCATTTCTTTAAGTCAGAATGTTATGTCATTTCCTTTAAAATATATTCTTTTTCACTTCTACTTACTACCCAGTAAAACATTTCTCACTTTCATTAACCCTTCAACTCCGAGTACGTTCTTATATATGTGGTTTATAAACCACACCCGCAGTTAAAGGGTTAAAAGTTATTTAACCTGATAATGCTTACTCTCCCCCTTAAAATTGAATAAATGTTAGGAGATTTTTCGCTAATAAGTGTAGTGAAATGTAATTCTGCAATATTCTTTGTTAAATACATATTTTAAAAAATATTATCCCGAATTTATTTGGCCGAATATCTGTTTAATATTTGGTAAGAGGGCAAGACTGCTATTGAATCATAATTGCAGGCTTTACTAAGATAAATGACATGTAAACTTGTTAAATACATTTACGTATGATGTAACTTAAAACTGAGTAATGTTGGGAGATTTTTGGATAAAAAATGCAATGAAATATAATTCTGAAATATTTTTTGATTTAATATTTAATAGCATACTTAAAAAAATTATTATTTTGAAAATGTTCAGCCTAATATCTGCTTAGTATTCGGCCAGCCGAATATTTGGTAAAAGAGCCGAATATTCGTTATATCCCTACTCACCATATTATTTTTCTCTCCCTTCACTTTAAAAAACAAGATCTTTATCACATGCAAAATGCAAACTTCCTCATTCTGCGTCATCCCATTGAACAACACATCCCAATTACGCTTTCACCTTCCTTCAGTATCTTTTCTCTCACAAAATAAGATCTCAAACACATTCAAGAGAGATTTTCCGATTTCAATATTCCGATAACTCACAGATGAAATGCCAAAACAGGGGAGGATAGACAGGAAGCCAATTACGAGAAACATCGGAACACAAAAATTTCTCTCAAAAGACTTACCGACGCATGACGCAGGTCTAACACTGGGTACAGATGCAGAAAATTGGTCGGCCTCAGCCGGAAAAAAAATGTACTTTAATCCCTTCGCATACAATGAAGTGTCTCACTTGTATACATATATCGGATTACAGAATATTTCGTATTTAATTTAAAAAACAAAAATCACTTATCCACGCATTAAGAATCTCGGATGTCCTTTACGTTCTTATATACGGGGCGTCCGAGAATTATTAGACACATAACAAAATTATATAAAATAAAAACTAAAACATATAGAAACAAAATATCTTCATATAGAACTACAAAAGTTAATAAATATCGATGCGAGATTCCTTGGTTGCGTGTTGTATGTCCAAGCTATACTCGATTTTACTCCTGTGTTTGCAAGCATCTGAGGAGCTATCGAATGAATAACAGCTGTGATACGGTGCTTTAGTTCCTGCATATTAGCATAAGGCATCTGAGACACACAATCTTTCACAAGATCCCACGTGAGAAAATCCAAGGGACCAAATTCTGGAGTTCCAAATTGTTTCGAATCAATTTTAGGACTAATTGAATTTTTCTCATAGAGCAGACATCAGACCACATCTAGCTCCATCATATCGGATTCTGGGGATAAACAATGCTGTGAAACAAAACTTTAGGAGCCGTGTTAGTAATACGAAACATCGGGACAACGCTACTGTTCCTAGCTATTTTTTGCAAACTTATGAAATGTGCCCAATAATTCTCGGACACCCTGTAGATTAAAATTCTAATAAACGTTCCTAATAGGATGTGTCATCTGAGTAGGAAGTTAAACAAATTCCGGTATCAAAGGGTTAAGATGGGGACTCCTGTACATTAATAAGCAAACACAGTTTACGAAAAACTCGACTTTATAAGATTTCATTAAAATATTTCATTGAACTTCCTTTTAGTTATCGTTAATTAATGCTTAATCTTGGCATTTATTTTCAGACTTTGGGGTCACGATAAAATTTTTCAGAAGGAAATGCGTTCGTGAAATTTTTTTCCCCACCAAAAACATGATCGACTGAAGAAAAGTTAAATAAAGCTCTGCTTTAAGGCAATAAATTCTAAGTTAAAATATCACTAATGTAATCGTATATAAATGAATATAAGAAAGATAGGGAAAATAATTTTAAACTAATGACCGCCTAGACATCAAAAATCACATACATAGACCAAGTATTACTAAATTATAAACTACTAAGATTTTGTTTAATTAGATACAATTAACCTTTAGGGTTCCATTGGTTCCGTTAAGGAGACATCGAGTTATATCCATTCTTTACTCTCAAAACGCATATGATACAATTTTTTCTTCAAACTATTTCGACAGGAGTTTACTGAGATCGTTACAACCTGTTTTGGTTGCTAATCACAGTAATTGCGTAGTCTTTTAAGGAATTTAATCTGCGAATACGGTAAGCAAAGTACAATAAGCATCTAATTAGTTTTTGGAGGGCAAAGAGTTAAGTCTCGGTCATCCGACTAAATGAAGATTGCCAAAATGTCGGATAAATGAAAATATCAAATAATAAGGAAAGAAAAAGAAGAGACATCTTTTTACACAAAAATACTCTAATACCAGCGGTTCCCAAAGTGTTGCTTCGGCGCCCTGGGGAGTCTCTACTTCCAAACAAGGGAGCTGCGAGATATTTTATAATTTTCTTAATTTTACTTACATTTTCAATTCAGTTTCATAGATCGCGACATCAAGCGTAGCTGGTGTGAACTAATGCGTGATTTGCACGAGCGATTCCTTGCAGATTGATGTTTCCTACCTACTGTATTACGGAAGCTCATGAAAAGCATCAAGTTCGTACTTGAGGTCCTTTTGTTGTTGAATGTATTTCGAGGATGCTTCGACAGATTATCCTTATGAGTCATTTTAACCTCACTAAGGTGTTCAGGCTAGTTTCCGCCATTGCTTACGTACTGGATTATTTCATCGTTCAGACAGTTCATCAGCATTTATCCATTCCTGAACATATTCTACAGAAGCGCCCTCATACCCAGGAATTTCTCTTTTGATTTTTAACTAATGCAAATCTAATGTTGGATAATTTTATGTCGTAAAACGAGATTCTTTTGTGCTAATTTTGGGGGAGTTATAAATTATTTCTCAAACAAAGAAGATGCTCTTCTAAATAAGCCCAGCGTCGAAGAAAATTCTATTGAGGCTCGAGTTCTTTTTTAGAAAGTATATTCCAAAATAAAACGTACATTTCCTATAACCATATGACTGTCGTGGACATGCTTTATACAAGCATCGAATTAAGGTATTTTTAAATATATAGGAAAAATTGCCATTTATTCGTAGACCTTATAATTCTATACAAAAAAATATACGGGATCTATAAACATCTCAAGTGTTCTACGGACTCTCAGTTGAATGAATACAATACATTCCGCGAAACCTCAACATTTTTGTTTTCTTCTACTAGATCTAATGAGACAGTGGAAAAATAAAACAGTTAAGGGATGTAATTTTTTTTTCTTTTGCGGCCTACACTGTTCATTAGGACCATGTTGGCCTTCGAGTTTGACATGCTTCATGTACTAGGTCCGACATAATAGTACAAAACAGGTGGGAGATGGCACCGGACTCTTGTTCGCACCCACTGTTGTGTATCGAGATAGTTCAGTCGGTTCGAAGGCAAGGACCGGTTGTTCACCTCCACACCCGTCAACTTGTTAAACTTTTCCGGATGCAATCACAAACGGTTGCTACTCAATTTATTGTATTCCTGACAGAGAAAGAGAAAGGAAAAAACATGCGCAAGTTTTAACAACCGAGACGCAATCGATACAAACAGAAATTTTTCAGAGCACGTATTTAGGAAGGAGGTTGGAAATTTGCTTACAAAAGAAACGAATTGCTGCGTTTCCGAGCTGCTTTTCAATTTCAGGGTGAGACGTTTTCACCCGTGAACAAAAAATACCGGTTTTTTCCGTTCTTTCGCGCTTTTTTTGCCGTTATTTTATCTATATCAGATGCATAAAAATATAAATGCAATGAACCGTTGCCAGCTCACTTTTTCCCTCATGATAAGGATGCTGCAGAGTCATGCTAAAAAGGGGAAAATAGAGAAAATGATGACATATGCACATTTCCGCTGCATTTTATTATTATTATTGTTTATTTACGATTCTTCAATAACCAAAGTGAATTGTAACGCATCAAAATTAATTTTTTTTAATTTTGAAAACATATTACACACATGATACCCAAGTTCGTTATACATTTCGGCGTCATAAAGATTTATAAACTTCGAAGAATTATTAATTTCTTGAAATTAGATACAAATAATTTCGGAAATACCAGCAAGAAAAAGCTTATCAATAAAACTCCTACACTCAATAAAATCTTTAGTATGCACAACTTAATTTAAAAAAAAAAAACAGGACAGTTCATGGCATTTTCTACAAAATCGCGATATTTTTTCAACCCGCGACTGCGAGACAAAAAAATTGGGACTGTCCCAGCTGATTTGGGACGCCCGGTCACTTTACTTACAAATCTCTAATTCTTCCAAAATCACCGAAATATTTTATATTTAAAACTACAATGGACAGAAAATATATACCAAATTACGCAAAATTAACCTAAAAACTATAGATATAGACAAATAACATATTCCCTCCTGGGTTGAACTCTGAGTGATGTGCCCGACTATTTCTTAACCTTTTCTAGACTTTAAATTACAGCATCATCAAACCTGACGAGTCAAAATTGAAAACTGTAGATTTCTGCCGCGAATAAACATGCATCTTTCATCATTCCGACAATCGAAAGTAAAGTTCTAAAATGATGAACAACGAAGAAAATAAAACGGTTTTAAGAAAAGTACTTTACACACGACGCATATTCCACGATTATCTATTAACAAGAAAATAATGCTGCAAAATATTCTGGAAATATTAGAAGAACTCACAGTTAAAAAACAATTTCTTGAAAAGCAGCTCTCCTTCCATTTCATCATCAAAACATCAGATAAACAAGACAGAAAATATACAAAATATGGAATTTAAAACAGAGTACAGCAAAAGCACATTTACAAATTAAATACAAAAAAAAATATTTACACAACACTAAGACAACCAATAACACAGACGCTAACGCACTGCAAATCATACTTTAAAAGCTTCGAGCCAACTGTTCCAACAACGCCATTTAAATTTTCGTTTACCAAAGGCAAACATTTAATAATGCAAACAAAGCTGAATAAACGGAAACTGGAAAAAAGTTCTGTTTCATTCACCTTTTGCCTGACACATTTTCTAGATTCCATTTATGCATTCAAGATTATTGATCAGTAGTCCAGTAAATCCGTCAGAAAATAGGGGTTTGCTGTGCAAAAGGTCGGGTAGTTTTGATTTTTGGATATGTTGTTAGTGTTGGGCGCGTGTCGTAAAATCCAAGTTTTCGACCTCGTCGCACCAAGGCTCGCCACTGCGCGCCACTTAAACAAAACATCAAAATTTTGGATCTTTTCTAAATTTTTTCACCACATCTCCAGAACGATTGGTTTCACAGAAAATATTATCCTTCACAAATTTAATGTAGAGTAAATTTGTCACAGTTTGAGCCCAAAATCAGCTCTGCAACTTAAAGAGTGATCGAGACACAGACTTCCAAAAAAAATCACGATTTTCTCAAAAATTTATGAAAATTGTTATTTTTCGTCAATTTTTATTGAATATGTCCTATACTAATATAAGGTGGTTTACTCAACACATACCATTCTCCATAAATGATGTGCTGCTGTCAATAAGCAGTGGTGTAGTTGGAATGGCGGATGTTAACTGCCACTTGTCTCACTAACTTGGTTGCGAGGGAATCTGCAGAATTGCTGGTGGCAACTTCGGAAACGTTAAATTCAAGCGTAAAGATAAAGTCATTACACTTGCTTCTGTTAACAACAGTGCTAAAATTGAGAAAGAAAAAATTACTGTGGACCCACTAACCCTCTTCCACAGAATTTGTGTCGCCAAACAGTCAGATGAAGACTTGAAAATGTTTTTCACATTTGAACTGCCACCTTTCCCTTTGTTACTGTTTAGTGAAGAGGGAATGCGAAAGGGAACTAAATCATCCCTGTTTTCAGCGTTCACACCAACCAAAATTAATGCTGTCCAAGGTAAAAATAATTTTTTAGTGGTGGATGGAGGTCACTTACATCACAAAGTTGTTTGGCAGCGGAACATGAATTTCAGAGACATTGCTAAGAGTTATCTGACATACTTACAAACACATTATGGATCGAACGTAGCCGTAGTGTTTGATAGATATCCTTCTCATGTGAATGGAAAGAGCACCAAAAGTGCAGAACGCATTCGACGAGCAAACTTAATTCATCACATGAGATAATCTTCAATGAAGCCACATGTCCAGAAATTTCTCAAGAACAATTTTTAGCAAATGAAAGAAACAAGGTGCGTTTCTCATTGACCTCTTGAAAAAGTTTCTACAAAAAGCAAATGTAACAGTTAAACAGGCAGTAGAGGATGCAGACGTACTAATTGTTGAAACTGCTGTTTCTGTTAAATCTCAGTATGACATATTTTCGTGGTTGGTGAAAACATTGACTTTTTAGTCCTTCTAACGGGGTTAGCTCCAATGAAAGAGAACTTGTACTTCCGAAAATGTGAAAAAGGGAGGACGCTTGATGTGTTATACTTCACAACGTCATTTAAATACAAATTCAGCAGAATGATTTTGTTCATTCACGCTTTCAGTGGGTGTAATACTACAAGTGCACTATTCAGCCATGGGAAAACAAAATTTTGCTCTCTTAGAAAAAAACCGACACCTGGAAGAAAAAATACAAGTATATTTCAACTTTGAAGCTACCATTGACCAAATGGCTAAGGCAGACGAAACTTTTCTGATTCATTTATATGGAGGTAATCCCAGAACCTCTGCATGTGATCTCAACCACTTGCACTACACGCTTTTTACCCAATCAGAAACTAAAGCAAGATCCACTCTAGCACGTTTACCCCCAACCGTGGATGCAGCATGATTTCATGCCTTAAAATCTTACCTTCAGAAACAGAAATGGTTAGGACATGAGAAAAATCCTCTTTAGTAGGGCTGGGTACCTACCCGATTCGGCATCTCCCCACTCAAAATGGAAAGGGCTGCAGCTCCTGAATCCCTCTTGAAAATTATATCTTGCAACTGCAAGAAAGGGTGCAAGAATGCTTGTGGTTGCCGGAAAGCAGGTCTTATATGTTCTTCCCTGTGCACTTGTTCTCTAGGAGAAGCTTGAGAGAACGTGTCAGACATCAATCTACTTGAGGACAGCATTGAAGATGAAGACGACACGCCATCGTCAATAAATAACTTTATATACGAATATATAGAAGATTTATAATTTCAGCTGCATGAAGAGGACAAGGAGCAGCTGACAGAGATTGAAGATTTCCGTCCTGGCTCGTCAAAAAGGCAAAAACTTTAAATAACATATATTATATGGTTTATGCCTAACAACTACTGTCCAAGTTTTAACTTTTGTTATATAAACTTAATACATATTTTTTGAGACTATTTAATTGTTTTATGATGTCAAAAATTTCTAAACCGTTCTTTCGTTGAACAACTGCATATCTTGAAATATAAGTCGTAGAAACATCCTATAGTGCTTTATTTATAGCAAATTTACTCGCCTTAAAAATTGATCCATATGACGTTTGCTCTAAACACCTTATATTAGTTTAGGACATATTCAACAAAAATTGACGAAAAATAACAATTTTCATAAATTTTTGAGAAAATCGTGATTTTTTGGAAGCCTGTCTCTCGGTCACTATTTAAGTTATAGAGCTGATTTTGGGCTCAAACTTTGACAAATTTACTCTACCTTAAATTTGCGAAGGATAAAATTTTCTGTAAAACCAACTACTCTGGAGATATTGTGAAAAAATTTAGAAAAAATCCAAAATTTTGATATTTTGTTCAAGTGGCGCGCAGTGGCGCGCCTTGGTGCGACGAGGTCGAAAACTTGGATTTTACGACACGCGCCCAACACTAACAACATATCCAAAAATCAAAACTACCCGACCTTTTGCATACCAAAATGTACCATTTTACTGGACTACAGGAGCTATGAATGATTGCGATTCTTCAGTAAATCGAGATATGTAGAAGTTACATTAAAGGAATTTTGAAAACAGCTCCGATTTTCAAGCCGCAGTCACTGCAAAAATCAAGTCCATATTTCTTCGTATAAAAACGAGATAACAACCGTAAAAAAACAATCACAATTTAGACTTGCTGAATAGTGGGTAATTTGTTAACTAACATAATCCGTTCAAAGTAGATGTTCGTTACCGATAATCGAATTCACCATTTATTATTTTCGGAATTTAATTCGTTCTGAAGAAATAAATTAGTTGATTTGAATTAATCTAAAGATGCTATAATTCAAAAAACTATTTACGAATTTTTGAAATAAAATCAGCACTTCCAGAGAACGTTTTGTGCAAATAAACTTCTACGATATTAAAACACCGTACAATTGGCGCAGCATGACCGAATATGGATCTATGGATTATGTAGCCAAATAAATGCAAAAGATCCTATATATTATTTCTGTTGTGAATGAAAATATAACGAAAAACTTCAGAAGCGTTCTGATAATTCTGAATTTTAAAAGAATACAATTATGAAACCGGAGAAGGATAACGAACAAACAAAATTGTTCTGTGTTACAACGGATTCTTCCCAATTTCCAGCACTCAAGATGGCCGCACCAGAAAGTTTGAAAAACCAGCCGAGAACTTTTAGCAGCAATTACAACTCTAGTTTTGATGAAAATAAAACGAAAACTTTCAGAAGCACTCTGCTAATTCTAACTGAATTTTAAAAGAATGCAAACAAGAAAAGGATAACGAACAAACGACATTTCACTATCCATCATTCTTCGTTAACTAATAAATCCAACAACGCATTCTTCCCCTCCACCCAAGATGGCTGGCGCAAGAAAATTGGAGAAAACAACCGAGAACTTCCTGCAGCAGCAATTAGAACAATGCACGATGTTCTTGGCGCTGTCGAAACATCCGACTGCAGTATTTCTGCACATTATCCAATTACTAATTGCTTTCCAGGCACTCCTTTTGTAAACATTCAAATCCTTTTAGACGGCTGGAAAAATAATGAATGTGTCTTACGTCTTCCCTCCAAAAATCTCCCGTTGTAGTGATAATGCCGCTGGTATCGGCGAGCACGACTGGTTTCTTCCTTTGTGTAGACAATGACGGTAAGAATTATGATTAGGGTTCCTCGCCTGACAATGATTCCACTTAATTCTTAATGAGAATCGCTGACTACGCCAGTGCTGTTTGGCAGCGGTATTTTCGGCATTTCCAACACCGAATCGATTATTTAGAGACGTCCTGGAAGTGTCAGCCGTTCTCCCTGCGTGTTGCATAATTTGCCTTTTCCTTGCTGCATATTGACAGAGGTGTTAAATATTCATCGATGGCCTTTATAAGGAGAGATTCCTCTGACATGAAAGACGACGGGATAACTCTGTATAGAAATGACATATTTTATAGGGATATAAAATTCTGAAGTCTCGTTTTGCCAAGTAAAGTTCTCCTCATTTTGAAGACGACTCCTCCTGAAAACAATACAGCGATATTTCTTGGGCGTTTTAAGACTGAATACTTTAATTTTCTAAAAAAATAATCAAAATTAAAGCTCCAACAGCATAAAAATATTCAGTACGGTACTCTACTGCCATGATGACATCAAACTAACCAGGGTGAATAATCGTGGGGATATTAAATCGTACTACGCACAAGTTATGTCAATATAGTTATTCAGGATAATCTAGTCAAACTTTTAATTGATATGATTAATTAGGTTCTCGGCGAATAATGTAGAATACCAGACGTCACGATATATCATGATATAACATGATAAAAAATCGTATGTATATACAATATTACATC